>PVKA01026066.1:0-32158 GCA_004027165.1 Ctenomys sociabilis
GAAATAAATAAATAAATAAATAAATAAATAAATAAATAAATAAATAAATAAATAAATAAATTTGATGTGATCTCATTTGTTGATTCTTTATTTTTATTTTTATTTTTATTTTTTTTATTTTGAGACAGGGTCTCACTATGCAGTTCAAGCTGGCCTTAAGCTCACTTTGTAGCTCAGGCTGGTCTCAAACTCACAACAATCCTCCCGCCTCAGCCTCCCAAGTGCTGGGATTACAGGCATGCGCCACCATGCCCGGCCCCTCATTTGTTGATTCTTGGTTCAACTTTTGTATTTTGTATGTATGCAATAATTTATTTCTTCCGTATTTTCAATTTTATTAGAGCACAAGTTCTCAGAGTAGTTACCAGTGATTTGGATTTGGGCAGATTCATTGTGATTTTTGCCTTTTTCCTTTTTAATTGCATGGACTTGGTTCTTTTCTTTCCTTATTTTGGTAAGACTGGCTAAGAGTTTTTCTATTTTGTTTATTCTTTCAGAGAACCGAGTCTTCAATTCATTGATTCTTTGTATTTTTTTAGTCTCAATTTTATTAATTCCTGCTTTTATCTTTATAATTTCCTCCTTTACACTAGCTTTGGATTTGGATTGTTGTTTTGCTAGAAACTTAAGGTACATAATTAGGTCACCTATTTGAACTCTGTTTTTGTGATGTGAAAATTCAGCAGTATAAACTTCCCTCTCAGGACTACTTTCAGTGTGTTTCATAGATTCTTGTATGTTGCAGTGTCAAGATATGTTGTTGGGGAGCCAGGGAGATGGCTCAGTAGAATAAGTGCTTCGGGCAAGTGCAAGGGCCTGAATCCCCATTCTGCCAAAAAAAAAAAAAAAAGAAAAAAGAAAGAAAAGACACATTGTTGAAACTAATTTCTTCCCTGTTTTCTTCTGTAAATCACTGATTATTGAAGAGGGTATTTATTCATTTCCATAGTTTCTGTGGTTTCTTTCACTACAGATTTCTAGTCTTATTGGACTATGATCTGATAATACCTCAATTCTTTTGCACTTATTTAAGCATGTTTTATGGGCTGTTTTGGAGAAAATCCAATATGCTGCAGAGAAGAATATGCATCCTGTTGTTGGATGGAACACTGTACACAGTAACTCCATTTGTTTGAAGGTTTAGTTCAACCATGATTTTTCTTTCTGATATTTTTGTCTAGTTGATCTGTCCACTTGTTATAGTAGGGTATTGAGGTCTCCCATTACAATTGCATTGGTGTTTATCTGATTTTCTAAATTTCCATTAGAATTTGTTTTATGATGTTTGGTGCACAAGTATTTGGTGCACATATGTTCATAATTGTCTCTTTCTGTTGAATTGCTCCTTTATTCATTTTTTGGGGGGCAGAGCCAGGGATTGAAGTGTCATTCCTTGCACTTGCCAGGGAAGCACTTATTCCACTGAGCCATCTCCCCGGTCCCCCATTTTTCTTTATTGATTTTATTGAGAAAGAAATAACAATGAGACAGTTTCAAAGCAGGTTACTGGGACAGTTACAATAATTAACACATTGCATATTGTTGTCTTCATAGTAGTTATTCAGAGCACAAGATGCAGACATGATATCTTGTCTAAATACTATTTGTACAAATCTTTCTTCTCATTGAACTAAGAGAAAGTAGCTGTATATCTCTCCTATTTTATATGTGCAGATATATACTTTTTCACTACAAAATGGTCCTTCATTTATATCCCCCTTTTTTTGTTTAGTTTTGATAGAGATGGGTATTCCATTGCCATTTAAATAGGTGTGTGAATTCAGCATATTTTATTCAATATATAGTGAACTTCCTTGTCTCTTCTGATCTGTTGTGGTTTGAATAGCTACTTTTGCTTTTTTTTTTCTGACTTCATATTGGGTGGAATATTGTTTTCCATCCTTTTTTAGTCTGTGAATTTGTTTTTGAATTAAATGTGCTTCTTGTAAACTGCATATTATTGGGAGCTTTTTTCTTAATCTACTTGCCAATCTGTGTCTCTTGATATGGGAATTGAGACCATTCACATTGAGAGGTATTGCCTTATTCCTGTCATTGCATTATTTTTCTGTTACTAATTCCCTTATTAAATAAAGCCTTTCTGGTTCTCATTGTGGTCTGAGAAGATTATATTTGTAAACCCATGGAAAAGTTATTGGAATTTTAGAAAGTTAATTCTAATCTACCACTTCCAGTGCAATACATGGCAAGACTAAAGACATATTTATAGTTGTGGGTAGCCAAGGAGGTCCTAAGTCCAGCAAGGATAATAGCTACCTAGAACAAAGACCTCAACCCAGGACCAAACCTGGGTTTCATTCATTTGCGAAGAAGGGAGCGGCTTGAGGATGAGTGACTATGAGAGTGGCGAGAAGCATGTCAGTGTTGTGCACTGGGCTGGGTAGAAGGCCTGAAATCAGCTGAGCAATATGCAGAGAGAAGGATCCGCAGACAGAGTAATCTACATAACACGATTTGAGGATTGGGCATTGTTGCTTCAGTTCTGATGTGTATTTTTTTATGTCCTAGAAAGTCAGAATTTTTTGGGAAGATGGTTTGGTGGTCACGACTTTCTTGATCACAAAATGTGAGGTGTTCCTTGTTGTGGAAATACCTTATTTCTCTGACAAACTGAAAGGAAAGTATTCCAGGACACTGAAGTCAGGGTTGGAAGTTGGTATCTTTTAGGGTTTGAAATACTCCCCCTCTCATCTTTCCTGGCCTTTAAGTTTTGCTGTAAATAAATCTTTTGTAAGACTTATGTATCTAATATCTTACACTCCAATGCCCAAATTTGGCATGAAAGGGGATTCCTAACTGCAAAAAATACCCCTATATAAAATGGGCCCTGAATTTAAGACCTCTAGGGGCAGCTCTTCTGCTCAACAGAGCCACTATTATTCATTGCCAGAGTCATCAAAGACCTAACTCAGAGGACAGACATCTCAGACATATCATTTGTGGAAATAATGAGGCTGACAGAGCAGCAAAACAGGTAGCTGCTAATCTTTCTCTGTTCCCTGTTTCCTGTTCCCTTTTAGACCATCCTACTCACCCCAAGAAATAGCTGTACTCAAAGAAAAGGGAGCACAGCAAGAACAATGGTGGTGATTTCTCTGTGAAAAATGCTTTCCTGAAAACTTGCTATACAAATTACTTTCATCTTTCTGTGATATCAATGATTTGGTACGTCAAATCATTCACTCTGCTTTAACTCCTGCAGACTCATGAACATTTCACTCCTAGTTTTAGGACCTCCCTGCAAAACCTATCATCCAATGCTCCATATGCCAAGTCACCAAAGAAAAATAAATTAAGGCTTTTATATGGAAATTGATACAACTTGAGACTATACTCATAAATGAAATAAATCAGACTTGCATGTGTAAACATTGTATTGTCTCCCTAGTGTAAGAAGCTGAGAGAGTGATAAGTTCCAAAATGTACAATAGATATTGCAAAATGAGATGACACTAACTCATCTAACCCAGGCTGCTCCTCTGTGCATTTCTCAAACCAAAGCAGAACACTTTACCCTAGTGTGCAGAGCCCTCCTCCTGCAAAGCTACTTCCTGTATCCATCTTCTTCCGCCTTCTGATCACAACTTTAACCATCTTGGAATTCCTTTGCTGAGACCTGGGTACACTTCATTCCAGGGCAGTCTGAATATTGCTAAGAAGGGGGAAAGGACCCCCTGAAAGACACTCCCCTAGCCCATGGAAGTACCCCCTCACGCAAATATCTCAGTATATCTAATGACAAAGTCTTCTTAAACCAAAAATTTGCTGCTCTTAGTCAAAAGGGTCTACAAATATAACCGCACCCTTTCTCTCTTGACACCTGCAACTTTTAGTTCCTCTTTCCATATACGGCACAAATTCAAGGCAAACAAACAATTACTTCCTTTCCTAACCTACCCTGGATCTCCTCCTCCTGTCCCAAGTTGATGTCATGGGATGCCTTTAACTAAAGATGGGCATCCTCCAAGTGTGTGGAGACAAGGCGTATGTTTTCCTACTTACCACCTGGGCAGGAGCCTGTCCATTAGGCCTCCTGACTCCCACCCTCTCCTGAGCAACACTTGATCTGCCCTTCCCTATTTCCCCCACAACCTGTGCCATATG
Organism: Ctenomys sociabilis; assembly: GCA_004027165.1. NCBI lineage: Eukaryota > Metazoa > Chordata > Mammalia > Rodentia > Ctenomyidae > Ctenomys > Ctenomys sociabilis. The sequence continues at coordinate 4,126 of PVKA01026066.1, forward strand.
CCAGCTCCCCTTAATAAGTTCACTAGGCCATCAAAAGAACTCATGTAGGGACCGAGAGAGGTCTCCAAGCACCTGGCACTCTTGCAAGATCAAGTAGGCTCCCTTGCTTCAGCTGCCCTCCAAACTGCAGGAACTTTGATCTCCTGACTGCTTCATGGGACACACCTACACGCATACATGCACGCATGCATGCATGCATGCACACACCAGCTCTATTCCAGGAACATCACTGCTTTCACATTAACAAGGCCAGTCTCATCAAAGGGTAAAGCACCTTTGTGAATGGACTTCCAAACTCCTCAGTCTCTTCCAGTGATCTGTTTTCCCTTCCTCTTCACTGGCTCTGACCCCTCCAGATCCCCTTAATGCTTCTTACTCTTTTTCTTCTTTTTCTACCCTTGTAATTGATCTATTCCAAAGATGTTTTTCAGGAACAACAGCCATCTCCCTGGCAAGTACTCAAGAACACCTCCAAAATGGCCTACTTTCTCCAAAACATGAAAAGGGAACAAACCTTCACTGCCCACTCTCAGCAGGAATTAGCCAAAGAAAGAACAATGACCTCTTTTCCTATAGCCCTGTAAAGCCAGGAACAGTTGAGCTCTGACAAGGATAGCCCAGCCACCATCTTAAAGAAAAGTAGGTCTCATTTTACTCAAGTCACAGAAAACACATAAGCAGGTCATGAGCAGTGCCCTGAGGACACGTCAGCAAGCCACAAGCCTGCTATTTTTCCAACTCACCCCTTTGAAAGCCTGCCAAAAAAAAAAAAAAAAAAAAAAACACAGAAAACAAAACCAAAATGCTAAATGCTGTTTAAAAAAAAAAAAGCGTCTTAGCTGGAAGACACATCTCACATAGAGGTTCCTCTCAGGGTTAGTGATAAACTTGCTTGACTGTTAAGTTCCACCCCTCTTTCCCACTCAGGGTGGGCATCACTGAAAGAAAAGAGGCACTACATTCACTAACACTTTGCCTGAATCTCTTGCCTTGTGTTAAAACCACACAGGAATGCACTCTGTCAATAACTGTTCATTGCAGGGAGAGCTGGATATTTGGAGGCCCAGAGCTGTCGTATTCACTTCAAGATAATTTTTTTTTTAACTAGGGAAAAAGCCAAAGAGTAAAACAGATGAAAAGGAAGACTGTTGGTAGCCAGGGTATTTGTTTTACACAAGAAACCATGCTATAAGTGAAGGTAGTATCTTTTACTATGTAGTAAATTATCCCAACACTTGGTGGCTTACAATAACATTTGACCAGGGATATAGCTCAATGGTATGAGTACCTTCTTGGCAAGCTCAAGGTCCTGAGTTTGATCCCCCGGTACCACTTCTACTAATAATAATAATGAAGTTTATCCTGTAACATAGTGAGAGGGTGAGAACCCTTCTGGTGGCTCAGATGGGTAATTCTGGCTCTGCAGTTCAAATCAAGGTGTGAGCTGGGACTGCCATATCTGCTTTGGAGGTCACTCAGCTGTGCGCAGCTCTCCGCTCTTCACCTGTAGGCCTCTCCACAGAGCTACCTAGCATGTGGCTTGGTCCCCCTGAAGCAAATGACCCAAGAAAAAAGAGAGTCAAGCATTGTGTCACATGCTGTAGTCCCAGCACTGAAGGAGGCTGACAGAATGATTGCAAATTCAAGTCTAGCCTGGGTGACTCAATGACTTAGTGAGTACCTGTATTGAAATATAAAATGAAGAAAAAGTTGAGAATGTAGTTCAGTGAGAAGGTGTTGGGCTCAAGCCCTGTGTGTGTGGTGAGGAGAGTTCTCAAGTCTTTTATAATCTAGCGAATTTATTTCGGAAGTGGCATGACAGCTGCTATGGTTTGGCATGTCAAATTCAGAATTCATGATTTGGATCCCCAAGTCAAATATCATGTTTATGATATTTGCAAGGGAGACGGGTGGGAGGAAATGAGGTTTAAGAGAAGCCATGAGGGAGGCTCACCTATTAAGAGCACTGCTGGCTTTACATGCAGAGGAAGAGAATCCAGGTGGCACATACCTGTAATCCAGCACAGAGGGAGGCTGAGGTAGGAAGATAACAAGTTCAAGTCCTGTCTGGGCAACTGAGACCTTGTCTAAAATAAAAGCGCTGGGGACATAGCTCAGGCGCAAAGTGCCCTTCCTATTGAAGGTGGGGGGAGCTGGCTTGCTTGTTGTCTCTCACCATGAGAGGCTTTTTGCATGTTATAAGGAACCATGAGGCCCTCAGCAGATGCCACTGCTATGCGCTGGGGCTTTCAGCCTCCAGAACTGCAAGCCTTAGCAACTGCTTTGTCTCTCTCCACTGCAGCATGGCCTGAGCAGGCTACACCTGCAAGTGCTCTCCCTGCTGTGGCTGAGCCCTCCGTTCCAGAACTCTTCTTGCCTCTGGCTGCCCATACTTAGGAGGAGCCTTCAGCTGGAGCAGGGCATAGGTCTGTGAGGACCTGGTGTCACCAGCAACAATGCAGGCCAGGACGCACCCACTTGCTCAGGATTCACTCACTGATGGCGCCAAGCTCCAGCCTCCTCCAACTCCAGCTACTGCCTGCCCCTACTCCCACCCCCACCCCAGACCTCTCAGTTGTGTTGCACTCCCCCATGGGTAGACTGTAGCACACTGGGAAAACTGTCATACGCGGCAAGTCGAGGCTAAGAGGTAGGAATAGGGCTGGTACAAAGTGCCTTCCATGACACCACACACAGCAACTGTGAGGTGTGTCTTGCCTCACCCTCACTGTGCTCCTTAGTTAGAAAAAGATTAAAATGTACAGACCCACTCAGACCAAAAACCGGAAAAAAAGTTTGTTTTTTGTACAGGGACTTGAACCCAGAGCCTGATGTTTGCTAGGCAGGTGCTAAAAACCAGGCATTCATTTATTTATTTATTTATTTATTTATTTATTTATTTATTTATTTATTCATTCATTCATTCATTCATTCATTCATTTATTTATTTATTTATTTATTTATTTATTTATTTATTTATTTAGTGGTACCAGGGATTGAACTCAAGACCCTGTGCTTGCCAGGCAAGTACTTATTCTACTGAGCCATCCTCCCAGTCCAAAACAGGCTTTTAAAACTCACAAAATCAAATAAAATGTAGGGCGTGTCTAGCAGAAACTAGTCTCTTCACTCTTTTTTTTTTGCAGTACTGGGCTCGAATTCAGGACCTTGCACTTGCCAGGCAGGTTATGCCCCTGAGCTGTCTCCCTGGCTTTTTACTTCTTTAAGCCTTATTTTCATCGTGTTTAATTGTTCTTACCTCAGCACAGTGATAGGGACTTAATGAAACCTTAGTTTGCAGCAGGTACTTCATGAATAGTAGCTGTAGTTGGTTCTCTTAAAATCAGTCACTTGGGATCTCCCAGCCATTCAGGAGCTGGGGTTTTATTTTTATTGTTTGTTTGCTTGTGTTGCTCTTGTTGTTTTGAGACAGGGACTTGCTATGTAGTCCAGGCTTGCCCCAGCCAAGCTTGCAATGATCCTTTCTGCCTCAGCCTCTCAGGAGCTGTTTTGAGTAGTTATTCATGTGGGTGTTGGGGCACAAGGAGATTTCTTTTTCAGACTTCTTCAAACAAGCAATATATTTGGTCTTCAGCACTTAAACAGATTTGAGGGGCCGGGGAAATGGCTCAGTAGAACAAATGCTTCCCTGGCAAGCACAAGGGCCTGAGTTCAATCCCGGGGGTGGGGGTAGAGATTTGAGTTTTTCCTCTTCTACCAACACTCGAGTCCTAGGGAAAATGAAGAGCATACTTCTTACCCTACCCTAAGCACCAGCCGATTTAGCAAATAAAAATCTCAGAGGCGCTGTTCATAGGCCATTAGGGTGCGTCCCTGTGACGCCCCCTACTCAGGCCCAGGGATTCCTCTGGGAGGGCGAGGTAGATCAGAGGGTGCGGGCTCTTCCTCCGGTCAGGCTGTGAGCACAGCCTCTGTCCTCTGCCTCCCGTTCCGTCGCTCTCGCTTGTGGTGTCCCTTCGCGCCGCGTGGCCGGAAGCTCCGGAGTTCAGGGCGCTGGGGGCTCGGTCTGGCTCGGTCTCGGTCAGGCGGCCGCCTGCGTGCGGGGGCGACGGCTGTGACCCTGTTCCCAGGCCTCTACCCGGCGCCCCCGCCTCCCTCCCAAGCCTCCAGATTGGCCCGGGATCAGCGTTAGAAGGGAACGGATGTGAGCAACAAAGGAAGGCTTTGTGTCTTTGGAAAAGGATGTTGAAGCGGAACTGGGGATTTCGAAGCCGTTCAGGACCTCCTCTCGACCAGCTGTGCTTCTCGGTTCTTAACCCCTTCCCGTGCCAGGAGCAGAGTACTTTCCGCAGGCAGGGGAAGCCTACCATCATTGCGTAAAATAAGCAGAAATGTCCGTAGATCTATCAATGAAAGCAATTATATTGCAACACAGTTATTGAAATACTGCAACAGTTACCAAATGTAAGCATTGGCAAGATGGGAAACAAATGCCACTTTATTAATCATTAAATGGCAAGCGCCAGCAGTAGGTTGAATGACAATTGTGATTTTGGTTTTGTCTGTGTTTATTCTGTGCTGGCAATCGAACCTGGAACCTGGTGCATGTCAGGCAAACGCTCTACCACTGGGCAATACCCTCCAACCTAAGAGCCGTGATTTTGAAGGAATGATGAATGCACAAGTTACTTGGGGCTCTCTGCAGTAAACAAAGGTGAAGTGAAAGTTTTCAAGTTTCCAGTTTTATATCTGAGAACATTCCACAAAGAAAACATCCTGAATTCTCTTTTTCAGGAATGAATAATTTCCACCCAGGATTAAATAACTACAACTCTACACCTAGTCAATTTGAAAAACTAGCCTGCGAACACAATCTTTAACAATGCGTGACAATAACACCAACAATCAGCTCTTAATAGTAACCATTGTAGGCAGATTACAATGGAATAATATCTCTAAGGGATAAGAGAAAATAATGATCAATATAGAAATTGACTCATATGTAAATTTGTATTTATTATTATAGGTAAAATAAACATTTTCAGGTATAAATCAAGATGAGTTGTTATTGAATGAACTCATTAAAATAAATTTTTTTTTTTTTGTCTTTTTGAGACAGGGTCTCACTATGCAGTTCAGGCTGTTCTTAAGCTCACTTTGTAGCTCAGGCTGGTCTCGAACTCACAATAATCCTCCTGCCTCAGCCTCCCCAGTGCTGGGATTACAGGCCTGCGCTACCACGCCCGGCTTCATTAAAATAAATATTGATGGATATGTGATAGACAAATTTCCTCCTGATCTGTCTTTGAATATCAGTAGAATTTTTGTTGCCTTACACTATTTAATCTGTTTGTAATTTTGGAGGACGTTATCGTTATGTCACATTCTTGCAATTTTAATCTCCTAATCTCAATGTTCTCATTTTCTACAATTGTTAAATACTTACAATAAAAGTTTGAAAATTTAAAAAAAAAATTGTTTTGAGAAAGTCACAGGTATGTTTGTATACCATGGTTTGTTACTTTTTTTTTTTTTTTAACACAGAGTCTCAATATGTAGTGTGTGTCTGCTGGGCATGGTGACACATACCTATAATTCCAGCATTTGGGAGACTGAGGCAGGATTGTGATTTTGAGGCCAGGCTGGGCTACATAGTAATTTCTTTCTTTTTTTTTTTTTTTTTTTTTGCGGAACCAGGGATTGAACTCATGCCCTTGCGCTTGCCAGGGAAGCCCTTATTCCACTGAGCCATCTCCCGGGCCCCTAGTAATTTCAAAGATATCCTAAATTACATAACAAATCTGTCTCAAAAACAAAACAAAAAAAACACATAGTGCTTCCCAACTGTAATCTCAATACTAGGGAGGCTGGGGCAGAAGGATCACTATGAATTTGAGGCCAGTTTGGGCTACATAAACAAATTCAAGACCACCCTGAATTACAGAGAAAGACCCTATAAAATAAAAACCATAACAACAAAAGCAACAAAATTCTCCAAAATAAAACAGAAGCAGCGCCCAGCATAACCAGGTATGCACTATGTGAAATGTTCAGAATAGGCACATCTATAGACAGAAATTAGGGGCTGAGAAGATAGCTCAGTAGAATAAGTGCTTGCCTGGCAAGTGTAAGGGCCTGAGTTCAATCCCCAGTTCCACCAAAAGAAGAAGTTTTCACTTATAGACAGAAATTAGATTGTTGTTTGCCTATAGCTAAGTGGTGGGAGAGGGAAATGGCCAGAGCCAGGTGAACAGAAAGTGGCTGCTATTGTGTGTGGTATTTCGTCAGGGTGAGAAAATGTTCTAAAATGCACTGTGATGAGGATTGCACAATGTTTGGAATATACTAAAAATCACTGAGATGTATTTAAGTGGGTGAGCTGTGTGGTATGTGAATTACATTCCAATAAATCTGTTGTCTAGAAAACCTGTTGGAAGGGAAAGAAAACTGCTGCTAGCCTTCAGGACATCAGCTGTGTGGGAATTACCAGGGATCCCAGCTGATCGCAGCACTCACGTGGGTGAACTGCCGGAAGACACCTGCATATGGCACCTATAGTCCCATTCTCACAGTCACCAGACTGCTCACTGCCTGCTGCCGCTGGAGCAAGGGTCATTTCCAGTCACCTTAAGGATCTCTAGGCCCCGTTTCCTAGGTGTGAGGCCAGGAGCCTGGAGCTGTGCCTGGGAGAGGGATGGGACTGCATTCTCATGCATGTCCAACCCTGCAATACAGGGAGGACACAAAGAAAGCAAGAGTGTCACTGAGGAGCCTCACAGACCAGTATAGGAAGTGAAATGGCCTCCTTGTAAAGAGGCGGAGACCACTTGGAACTGTGGCGATGGCTTGCTCAAGGTTGTACACCTTTACTCGTGGTAACATGCCAACCCTTAGGGCTTTTGCTGGGAAAAAAAAATAACCCATCTGTGTGAGCTTTAAGAGGCAAAACAAATTCACTGTCAGGTTACACCCAGAAAACAAACACTCCCAAGATGATTTACATGGTAAAAATCCTGGTGCCATAGGTGGGTCAGGACCATCCAAACATTATGCTTCAGATCAAATAGACACCTGAAACCGCAAAATAAAAACTTGTTTCATATGTCTGGTGGGTTTTGTGGGTGTGTGCATCTGTGCATGTGCATGTGCGTGTGCGTGTGCGTGTGTGTGTGTGTGTGTGTGTGTGTGTGTGTTCTTTAAGACAGATCTCCTTATGCATGTGTTCAGACTGATCTTGAACTCACTATGTAGCCCAGGCTGGCCTTGAACTCGCAGTGATGCTCCTGTGTCAGCCTCCCAAGTATAGTAAGTCCCTAATTTACAAAGATTCAGGTTGCAGACCTTCACAGATATGAACAGACCTTGCATTGGGTAGATGAGAAAAAATTGTGGAAGTAGCGCACATGTCTGGTGGACAGTGTCACAGTTGTGCTGCTGTGTGCTTACTGCACAGTGCGACAGTGTACAGAACAGTGCTCAGTCAGAGCCCAGGATCCCAAAGCAAGAAGAAAAGCAGTGGTGATGTGGAAGAACTGCTAGGAAGCACAAAGCACTGCACATTGTGTCAAAGGTATGAAGGATTCTCTCTGTTGGATTTACAAACAAATGTGACTTAATGAACGTTGTCCAGCAATGGAACTCATTTGTAAATCGGGGGCTTGAGATTATAGGCCTGTGCCACCAAACTCAGCTAGGATTGGAAGATATTTTTAAATCCTATGCATCACAAGCAAAAGCATGATCTTCATTAGGATTTGTGAGAGCCATCAATCACCCATTCGTAATTCATTAATTTGCTAATTTATTCAGCAAGATGTTCTATAAACCTCCATTAGGGAGCTTACTTCAGTGGTGGAGACAGAAATGTAAAAAAGTAAATAGAGTATATACAAGGCGGTGCTGGGCAAAGTGACACATACCTCTAATCCCAGCACTCAGGAGCGTGAGGCAAGATGGTCACCAGTTCATCTGGACAATATAGTGAGACCCTGTCTCAAAAGACAAAACAAAGCAAAGCAAAGTAAATACATGTGTAAGGTAGTAAGAACTCTGAACAAGGCATGAGCAAGGACTGATGAGCACCTGCACAGGGGACAATAATAGCTAACTTACTGGGCACTTGCTGTTTGAGGCATCTTCTGAGTGCTTTGCATGTATCAATTTATTTGTTTTACTTTTTATTTATTTATTTATTTTGGCGGAATTGGGAATTGAATTCAGGCCCTTGCACTTGCCAGGGAAGCGCTGGAGCAAGGGTCTTCTCCACTCGTTTACCTGAAGGATCTCTAGCCCTATGCTTAGGTGTGAGGCCAGGAGCCTGGAGCTGTGCCTGGGAGAGGGATAGGGACTGCATTCTCAGTGGAATGCCACTGAGCCATCTCCCCGGCCCCGATATATCAATTTATTTACTTTTTAATTTTTATATAGTCTCACTATGCAGCTGGGACTCAGTGATCCTCCTGTTTTCAGCCTCCCCAGCGCTGGCATTACAGGTGTGTGCCACCATGCCCAGTCTGGGTGGCAGCTCAGCATCCCCTTGGGTGGGCCGGTGCTGTGGCGCCAAAAGTGGAACCTGCTCCCTAAGCTTGCCTAAGCAGGCACTTGGTGAGCTGAGCCATCTCGCTGGCCCTTTATATCAATTTATTTAATCCTCACCCCCCAAAATAGTTTTCTCTGTAAATTTATATTAGCACATGTGGGCACAGAAGGTTTAGTAATATGGAGAGAAAAAGAATTTAAAATCTACACTACCTCATTCTTAGTCAGGAGGGGCCCCTGTATCAAAAGATAAGCTAATCACTAGAAAAATCAGTTTAATTACATGTATACCTCAAATTAGATGTGGAAAACACCTGAGAAATCAGTAGATTTATGCTTAAATACCATCATTGAATGAGCAGAGAAAGAAAGGTCTAGAGAAGCCCAGTAAGGAGCGGTGTTTAGGAGAGTACAGTAAATAAGAGGAATGTTTGTTGTACAGACGTTAAGTGTGCCACCTCTATCAATAAGAGCTTCTAATATTTAGTTATCTTTCTCTTCCTGGTACAAAAAGGAAGTCAACCTTACAAACAGAAATTTTCTATATAGATTACATTTCTCATGTAAAAAGGTAATTTATACTTTGTTTTCAGAATATCTCCTATGTCTACAAAAAAAAAAAAATCAGCTCAAATGATCTTTATGTCAAGGGATGGTTTAATCTGATTTCCTAGAAACGTGCTGGGATGGCATATTCCAGTATCCTATAGTAACTCATCAAACATCACAAAACCAAGTGAATCCAGACAGTCTGGCTACATAGCCACGTCCTGTCAAAAATGAACAGATCAGTGAGATGTCACTGGAGTTGTTTAGGGGCAAAGGTGAACAATGTGGTTACTTCTTACTAGAAAGAGCAGGAAAGCCTTCATGGAAGAGATAGCATTAGAGTTAAGTCCTGAACATAAAGTGAGAGAATATTCCACATTGGAAAAGTAGATACAGAGAAGCAAGAAGAAATGTTTGAGGATAAGCTTTTGGTCTGGCAGGAGAAGGTGGACAATATCAAGGAAGATCTCGGGCTCTGCTAAGTTACTTGCATGTTTCTTTGAAGGTATGGGAAAGTCAAATAATTTTTAAGAGCAGAAAAGGACTTGATTTTGCTGCCCTCTACCCAGCCCCTCGGTCAATAAATATTTATTTAACTTCCAAGTATCAGCGATATTAGAGGACAACAGTTCCTGTGACAGGAGCCAGTCTGTCTAGCTCTAGCTAGCATCAAGCTGACTCTGTGGTCCTTCATGCATTCCTTCTAGACCACACTGAACTTCTGTGCGTTTTATTAGGAAAACATGTCTAAGAAACAGAAAAGGGCAAAACAGATCATGAATTGCAGATGACAGTAGTGAAAGGGTGAAAATGACTTTTTTTTTTCTCCAACACCAAGGTTTGGACCTAGGACCTCACATATGCTAGGTGAGTCCTTTTCCCTAGAGCTATTTCCTCAGAAAAAGTTCCTTCCTTATGCATGGGGAATGCATCTCAAGGGCCTAGGCCTGTGAACTGGATTATTTATATAGTTTTGTATTCCATATGTGTATGTCTAGTTTTTTCTTAATACAGACATTTATAAAGTTTAATTTGTGCTACAGAAACTGATAACTAGCTGAAGACTTGCTTTGGATGGTATCTTTCCCCCTTAATCAACCTCTTCAATGCAGGAATATGGTATAATTTCAAAACAAAGGACACTGAGGCAGGAGGATTGAAAATTTGAGTCCTGCCAGGGCAATTTTGTAAGCATGTGTCTCATAAAGAAAAAGAAGCAGAGACAAGGCTGGGACTCCTGGGGCCAGTCCCAAGCAGTGGAAGAAGGAGGAGGAGAAGGAGGGATAACAATGCAATGATGACGATGATGATGATAAATAACGTGGCAGAAGTTTCATCAGCAGCAGATTCAGACTGTCCTGTAATTTTTATATTTTTCAGCCCAAACTTATTCCTGGAAGAGGACCAAGAGATGTCAGGAGAGGAAGGGAGCCCAAGAAGAAGTAACGGGAGGAAGGTACCAACTCCCCTGATGAGTGGGATCATTGCCGACTAAACACATACTACTAGAAAAAAGTTAGAAAAAAGTCTCCCTGCGTCTGTATAGCCAACCCTCACTGCAGTAAATGACTTGTCAGCTTTGCTGAAATCTTTGAATAGGCTCAAAGCAGCAGTGAATAGCCCAGAAATTTAAAATAATTTTATTATGGCATATTATTCTAGTTCTTAATCTTTTTCTTCATGCATCTCCAGTTGAATTTTGTCACAGGTACCCAAGCATAGGAAAAAATATGAAATATACAGGCTTTAAGGCAATCCACGGTTTCAGGCATCTGAAGAATATCGTCGAAATTCTGTTAATGAAGAACATTGCCTTCTCACCTTGCCTCTCTTTTTCTCAAATTCTTAGTACCCTTATTAATCAAGAGATTGAATAAAATCTTTAGTCCTCATCAATTTTATATGTGCCTAGAATTATAGTTTTATATTTAAAAACATTATAGAACTAAGGTATAGTTCAGTGGTAGAGCATTTGCCCAGCATGTAGGAGGCCTCGGGCTCAGTTCCCAGCACCACAAACACATACATGAAGATAAATAAATAATGAAAAATTTAAAAGTTACATGTTAGTAGCATTAATTCTCAAAGGTTTTTTTGACAACTAGGTTGACCAGAAGGAAACAAATGTTACTATTTTCACAAAAGAATAAAAAGTAACTTTCAGAAACTCTAACTATGGTTTTGGTTTTCTTTGTTTTGTTTTGTTTTTCCCTTTGGCACCAAAGACTGAACCTAAAGACAGTCTATAACAGAGTCATATTTCTCCTTTTTTTTAGTTTTTATTTTCAGACAGGGTCTTGTTGAATTGCAGCGACTGGACTTTAACTTGCAACCCTATTGCTTTAGTCTTCCAGAGTTCTGGGATTACAGGCCTGTGCACCAAACCCAGCAACTTCAACAATTCTCAATGAGTCCTAAATAGACACTTCATGAGAAACTAAAAAAAAAAAAAGTGGAAAAATCATTTGCTATGTAATTGTCAATTATGAAGCTAGATAACTACATACACTAATCTTCGCTAATCCTCAGGAAATATTTGAGACAGTATTATTGTCCTAATTTTGCAGGCAAGTAAGGAAGTATTTGAATAGGGATGGTAACACCCATTTGCAAATCAAGTCAATAAAAGTGAAAAGTTACAGAAATGGTTCATGAACCCCAGTAGTTAAAAGAGCATATTGTAAAGAGGCTATAAAGTTCAATGAACAGGTGAAAGGCCAGCCAGGAAGATTAAAGCCATAAACAAGAAAATCCAGTCCTTGGGCGAGTACTCTTAATTGCAGGAGGCCATATTATGCCTGACCATCCCACACCCACCCTGCACGTCTCTCACCCTTTCTGAGCCAAGGAGGAAGTTGTGAATTCACTTCAGTGCTGGCCTTCCTATATCACCACTGAGTACTATGGTTCTTCGGGGCCGGGCATGCCACAGTCAGAGCAGGCTCAGTGACCAAAAGCTGACAGAAATGAAGTCCTGCTTTCTGTGGGTGGATATTTTATTCAGTACACCCATAAACATCCCCTTCTTCCACCATGTACACACAACACACACTGCCCAGACTGGCACTTCGTGCTTTCTAAGGATTCTCTGAATAAGGGGAGGGGGGTAAATAGCTCAGGGCTGGCCAAATAGCTCAGCGGATTAAAGCCCTTGCAAGCAGGTGCAGGTCCAGGGGTTTGATCCCTGGGCTTGCTGTACTGGCCCTGCCCCCAGGTGTGCTGAGATGGCAATTGAGACTGGGCATGGTGGTGTGCGCCTCTGATCCCAGCTCTTGGAAGTCTGTAAACAGGCAGATCACTATGAGTCTGATTTAGTAGTGAGACCCTGAACACCCTATAGACCCTTTTCCCAAAATGAAAAAAAAAAAAAAAAAAAAAAAGAGCTTAGGGGTTCTTACTTGTATAGCATGTGACATTCCCACAGGCCTGGCCACGGAGTCTGAAGGCCTCGGTGCACCTAGCAGCACTGTGCTGCCCTGGGACAGCACCCTGTTGTGCTCCCATGCTGGGCACCTGAACAGCAACACACGGAACTGTCTGTTGGCTTCTGCAGAACCTTCTGTGTTCAGAAAGATTCTGCTGCTGCCTGATATGCAGGGGCATCTGTGTGAAGTTTCACAGACAGTAGTTATAAGGGTGGCGCTGACATAGCAGCGATGACCAGCGCCTGCCTGCTGAAGTCAGAGAGCACTTCCGGCCCCTTCTTTTCCCTTCAACATCTCATGAGGGGTGTGCTTGTTCTGACAGCCACAGGGCCCTTCCTTCCTCTAAGTCCCATTCCCATCTCCTTTATGTCACTCTTACCTGGCCCAGGCATCTTTCCATCCACAGGGCTCTGACAGACATGGTCTGACGTCCAGGAGCCCATGTCCATGCCGTCCCCTGACTAGGTAACTCCCCTGGCTGCCTATTAGGGGAAGCCAGTGCAGCTGGCTTGGCGTCTCGTTCTTTACAATCTGAGTTTTTTGCACAGACTGGCTCTGTGGATCATGCTTCCCTCCCAAAGCTTGTGCTCTTCCTGCTGGGATTCCCAAGGGGCCTTGTCCTGTGGATCTCCTGCTGCCTATTTGAGTCCCCAGCTCAGAGGAGGAAGGAAGATCAATCCCAAGTGCTGCAGCCCTCCTCCTCTGTGAAGGCTGATGGTAGCTGTTTTGCAGGGTGAGGGTGGCACTGTTGGGGCAGATCTGGGATAGAGGAAGGAGGCCAGGGGATGTGGCTCTGGAGTTCTTTTCTGAGAGTGGGAAGAGGAGATGATGAGTCTGGAAAACCTTAAAAAGGAGAATCAGGCCACCTGATGCCAGAGCAAAGGGCTGCAGACAATGAGGACTGTGAGTTTCAGGGCAGTCCTGGAGGAGGTGGAGCCTTAAGGTGGACTGGAAAAATTGAGAACACATAAGTGGCTAGGAATCAGAGCTTGGGCAACTGATTCTCATGATTCTAGTGTCTGAAAGGAAAGAAAGAGTCATGGTAGACACACAAAGGGAGCGTGGTAGAGGGAACTGGTGTGTTTGGTTGGTTTTGATTTTGCCACAGAGGTAGTGGTTGGTACACAAAAGGCCTGAAGAGAATGGAAGAAACTTGATGATGTGGAAGACAAAGGAAGCACGTGGTACAGCCAAGACTCAGGGCAAGAAGGAGAGGAGCCTGACAATGAGTGTGACACTCCTGGGTGTAAAATCTGATAAAACCAGGCTGGAATCTCTGCTTAGCCTCAAGCTGGCATCTCCTACCCCCAAATCTACATCTTGAGATCTTATCAGGGCACACTGGATCCTAAAGCAATGGCTGGCTTGCCAGTCCTTGCAGCTCTGAACCAATTTATTCTTACAGCTGCTTTTCCTTTCCTTTTCTTTCCTTTTCCTTTTTCTTGTCGTTTTGAGACAGGATCTCACTGTGCAGTTCAGGCTGGCCTCAAACTTGAAACTGTCTTCCTGCCTCAGCCTCCCAAGTGCTGGAATTACAAGTGTGCACCACCATGTCTGGTTCAGTTACCTTAAAAGGAGAGAAAAAGAGAACATATATAGGGCATTCACACACACACACACACACACACACACACACACACACACACACAGTGTCAAACTCACAGAGCAAATTTAAGTCTACCTTTCTGTCACCTGTAAGGAAGAATCAGATGAGAGCCGGCCAGATAGCTCAGCGGACTAAAGTGCCTGCTTAGGCAGAGCACAGCAGCCAGGAGACTGGGCATGGTGGCACGCTTGCAGTCCTGATGCTTGGGAGGCTGAAAACAGGAGGATCGCTACGAGTCTGATCTATGTAGTGAGACCTATAGACCCTATAGACCTTGTACCAAACACACACACACACACACACAAAGGAATCAGATGAAAGTCAAGAAACAAGGGACGCATCTTGGGAGGCAACGAGTCAAGTTGGGTGAAATGGCCTGTTCTGGGCCTTTGTGCTGCAGTCCAGATGTGTGTGTCCTCTCAAGATTCATGACCCCCAAGGTGATGGTGCTAGGTCCTGGGGCCTTAGGAAGTTCCTTCCTCTTGAGTCCAGAGCCCCAAATGGAATCCACTCTAAGGATTCCGAGGCAGATGTCTCCTCCCCTCACATCTGCTTACAGTGAGGATCCATGATAGGGCCACAGAGCTCCAAGACAGCGAACCTAGCTTTCAGAATCTGAGAGATTCCTGCTGCTTAGCAGTCACTCACTCAAGGAATTTGCTACAGCTCTGGAACGACATACGACATCCCCATGACTACATGCCAGATTTCTGCCCAAGGCAGAAGGCACGCAGGACAAGAGCATCCGATGACCACCTCCTCAGCACCCCCAGCCACTCCCTGTTTCTTCCCACCACCCCACTGAAATAGGAGATAGCATGGCAGAGCTGGGTGCCGGCAATGAGCAGGCCCGGGCAAATACAAGAACCAGGAACAAGACAATACGGGGCCCTGCATAGAACTCCTTGTGAGCTCCAGATGTGGGCAGATAGTGGCAGAGCGGCTGCCACAGGGAGCTGCATCCTGCCTGAATTTGCACAATAGCCCCCATTTCCCAGATGCAGCGTGTACTTATAGTTTTGGTTTACCTTCATTTCCCTCTATGAGGCCCAGGTCTGCTCTGCAGAGCTGGTGTCTCTCAGACCCACACTTTTCAAAGAAACCTTTGGCACTGCTTGTGGCTTGTCTTGTCCAATTCTTTGTTGTAGGCAAGAAAGACTGGGAATGCTTCTGACTGGAGAGCTGTTGCTGAAGGAGCCGCCCTAAAAGTGGGCTCCTCTTTTCCTGACTCAGCGTTTGGCCTCTCCCCTTTCCCAGGATTACACCAGAGGCTGCAGTGGTGGGAAAGACCCCAGCAATGCGCTGTTGCAGTCCTCGTGAGGAAATCTTGTGTGGTAACACATCTGTGAACGCTGGGACCGCATGGGACCCCAAACAAAGCCACTGGAGCGCAGAGTAGGAGAAAGGGCGGCTCTCCTGCCAGTGTCCCTCAGTGACCCGCCTCTACCTGAGAGCCTGGATCAAAGCCCTGTTCTCACTTTTATATTGTTTCTGCCCCAGATGATCAGGGAGGCAGGCACTTTACACAGACCTTTCCAAGTCTACTATGCCGCACTGACACTCACAGCTGAACACCTGCATGGCCAGAGTCAAACCCATCTGTCTTCTTAGGGAGCTCAGGCAGCCTACCTGCAGCTGACCTATAGCTGCCCCATTCACCTGGAGGTGGTTTCCTCTCTCACCTGTGTCCCAGGACTCAGGAGGCTCTGGGTTCTAGGCCAGCCTGAGCTAGCTAAGCACTTCAAGTGTGGGAGGTAAGCTGGGGTGCTAGCAAGTCCTCCTTTAGCGTTAGGGGTTTCCACCTGTTTCTCCAGGGGTAAGTAGGGCTGGCTGAGCCCTCAAGGACCTCTGAGTGGTTTCTGTGGAGGAGAGAAGACGCAGTGATCCAATGGGCCTTCTGGAGTGCTACCAATGCTCTGTCTGTTTAAAGTAGGAAATGTTTTCCTAGTGTTTTTGTAATTCCTTGTCTTATACTCCTTATCATCTGTGTCCCCTTGATATGTTATACTTCAAGTTTTAAAAAGTTTCTTTGTTTGTTTGTTTTGAGACAGGGTCTCACTGTACAGCTCAGCTTCCCTGAACTCACTAGGTAGCCCAGGCTGGCCTTGCACTCATAGCAATCCTCCTGCCTCAGCCTCCCAACTGCTGGATTACAGGTATGAGCCCCCACACGCAGATAAAATAATTTTTTAAAAATGCCTTCAGTCAACTAAAAAACCTCCAACTGTATCTAAACGATATTAACTTAATGACATAAATTTTTTCAATTAACACTGCCCTCCCATACTCTCCTATGTACTTTAAATAGTAAGATATTTTATTTTGCTTATTTTAAATTACACATGTACCTTAGATAAAATACAACAATATTGGCTTTCTTTAATTTCATCAAACTAAAGTACTATATCTTGAGGTCTGGGGTATGAAGGAAGCTTTTTTTCTTTATTGTCTCTTTTTGAGACAGGGTCTTGCTCACTGGCCTTGAGCTCACTTTATAACCCAGGCTGGTCTTGAACTTGCAATGATCCTTTTACTTCAGCCTCCTGGGCACCTAGGAAACTTTAAAAAAAAATCCTCTAATTGCTGTGAAGGACAGCCTGGGCTACATAATGAATTTAAGGCCAGTCTAAACTACATAGTGAGACCCAGTTTCAAAAAAAAAAAAAGATCTCTACATAAGTCTGTGGTTTATTTTTCTGCTTAAAGTAACATATCAATACGTTTTGAGCATAGTTTCAATCTGTGAAAAGGACTATTGGGATTTTGATTACAGAGTTTTTCTTTTATATTCAGAAACTCAGAAGGAAAATTTTCTAGTGAAAGAAAAAAGCAATAGTGGGTAGAATGATACATTAAAAACAAGGAAGTAATAGTCAGGTGCCAGCTGTTCTCCTACTTTCAAGGCGCTGTCCAGGAACACAGGAAGCATTCAGAGCTACAATTTTTCCTTCCTTTGCAGAGAGGCGGGGCTTAAGAGTGCCTACAGTTCAGATGCTTATTAATGACTGCTCTGTGGCAACTAAACCAAAAGGACAAACAGCTCTTCTGCCCTCTGATTCAAACCACACCGGACACAAAGCTTGTGCTCGAAGATGGAAACCAGCACGTACCTCTGCAAGGAGTCAGGCTGCCTAGGGCCTCATGTAAGTAGTCTAGCAATTCTGTAGAGCTTTATGGGGGTGGGGGCTGGGGGTGATTCCAAGGAGGAAGAGAAAAGCTTTGTTTTTAAATCTATGCAATAGTTTTAGATGCCTTTTTAAAAAATGGCTTACCCAGGTTAGTCACGCTACAGTTGCTACTTGTTTCTCAGTTGTGCATTTTCAAACTGAAAGCTGAAAATAAACTCTTTCCTCCAAATTCTTGATGCTTTCCTTAGATGAAATGGGTTCGCTTTTATTTTTGGAATCCTCCTCTTCAAAAACAGTTTATCTTCAACTGGTACAATTTTTTTTTTTAGGAGGGGACACTAGGAACTGAACTCAGGATCTTACATTTGCCAGGCAGGCATTTGTACCACTGAACTAGATCCCTAGCCACCCACAATGTTTTCTATAAAATTTTCCTCTGTTTTTGAAACATGACAGGTAGAGCTCCATAGTTTATACCTCCTTTCCTCCCACTCCTTTAACTGACCACACGGAAAAGAGACACTTAACTCTGAGTTAATTAGTTTGGAAGCCAAAATGAATGAAAATATTCCTGTGTATCAGCAGATAAAGGTGCTACGTAGTCTATTTAGCTTAAATATTTGTTGAGGCTTGTGGATATCCAGATGTTCTAGAAACTCATCACATTTCAAATGTATATTTTAGATTAAAGATCCTCTGTAAGTAAGAAATGGCTTATAAGAGCTTCTCAGACAATGTCACATCTAAGTTATTTTCCATATGGAGCACTTTCAGCTACATTACTAGTCAGTGCGGGACTAATTTCAATTTGCTTTTTTCCATAAGAATGTATTATTCTTAAGCATTATTTGCATTTAGATTCAAGGTTAGATTTTTCTGAGTTTCTAGCTGGAACTTTTAAGTTTTTTGTTTTGTTTTTTTCTTTCCTGCACATGTATTCAATGAAATTTACTAAGAAATCATTATCTATAGTCACAAAAGTACCAGTTACTCTAAATAATTTCTCCACCTAATTTTCATATGACCGACTTGAAAACTGTGGCTTGAATATATAACATTTCATTTGACTGAAATTTTCTATGTGGTCTGGTTGCTTCATAATTCAGCCATATTTATTCATATTCCTCAATGAAACATTTTTCCTGCCAGCCAACTTTCCCCTTCATGCAGTTATCACCCTTATATCTTTCTTTTTTGTCTTTAATTACACTGTATTTTCTTGCAGGGACACTCTCTCTTCAACTGTAGAATTGAGGGGTCTTATAGTGTATGGAATGTGAGAAGTAAAGGACAGAGGGAAGTCCAGATGTTGCCCAGGTTCCCGGGCAGATGATTGTATTGTTCAGAATAGGATCAGAACAGAGGAGAAAGCCCAGGAGAATGGGAAGATGAAAATTATGACCAAGTTCATGTGAAGGGCCTGCAGGTCACATCCAAATAAAGTTGTCCTCTAAGCAGCTGGTCATTGAATTTGGGTTGAGAAGAGTGGGCTAGAGATTGAGATTTAAGAATAATTTTAAATGATTGCTAGGCTATGCAAGTGAATGAGGTCAAGCTGGACAAATACTAAAATGAGATATAAGCTAAATAAGGCTGAAAACAGGGGCCAGTGAGATGGCTCAGTAGAATAAGTGCTTCCCTGGCAAGTACAAGGGCCTGAGTTCAATCCCTGGTTCTGCCAAAAAAAAAAAAAAAAAAAAAAAGGCTGAAGACAGGAGGATCACTATGAGCTAAATAATGAGACCCTGTACAAGGTACATTATAAAAAACATCAACAACAACAAAAAAGCAAAGCTAAATAAGATCTTGGGAAATAATAACATTTTACACAGGGGCTTGAGGAAATATAGCAGTGAGAGAGGTTGGAGGTAGACTGGAAATCAGGTGTCTTGGAAACCCAGGAAGTAAAATGTTTCAAGAATGAGGCAGTGTCCAAGAGCATAAAGAATGGGTTAAGGGAAGCCAGAGGGCAGAAACGAGGGGCACGTGGCAGTTGGAGTAGGTGAGCTGGAGGAGAAGACAAAACCAGACAAATAGCACTGAACATTTAACATAAGGTATGATGTCATTAGTGTACTGAAGTCCGTGGGCTTCCACAGAAACTTATACCTTATAAAATTTAATAATGCCACCCAGGTGTGGTGGCACATGCATGTAATCCCAGCACTTGGGAGGCTGAGGCAGGAAGATTGCTTTGAATTCAAGACCTGTGTGGGCACAAAGTGAGTTCAAGGCCAACCTGAACTGAATAGTGACACCCTATCTCAAAAAGAAAATAAAATGTAATAATGCTGGAGAGTCTTACTGACTAAAGCTGAGAAGACCACATTTTACTATGTGTAAAATACACCTGTAATCCCAGCCCACCAAGGATAATGAAATCTGTGGATGCTCAAATTCCTTATATAAAATGCCATGGTATTTGCATACGACCTACATATATCTTCCTATATACTTTAAATTATCAGAAAAAAAAATTTTTTTCTTGAGACTGGGTCTGGACTCAAAGCTTCCATCCTCCTGCCTCAGCCTCCCAGAGTGGTGGGGTTTCAGGCCTGTTCCACTATGTCTGGGTTCTCCAGAAGCTTAATTTCATGGAAACATCTTCTAGTGCTGCAAATTTGGATCCAAAATTACAGGTCATATTTTCTCATCTGTTTCAGCTTATGCCCAAATCCACTTTTCTTCTATTCCAGATAACAGCTCTGCCACTCGCTTGAAGCAGAAGCCCAAGTCCTCTCTCATCAGCCAGGCACTGCTCTCTATGCAGCGCTCCGTGCGTTCTTGCTCTGCCTTCTTTGAGTTCTCTTAATTCCCACTGCTATGGGCAGGTCCTGAAAAGTTATTCTTATCTGGTGTCACTTCCTCTTTGCCCCAATCCAGCATGTATAACTCTAATTAAGCACGTTTAATCCTGTCACTTCTGGGATGGAAGTCCTCTCAATCACAGTGAGGAATCTGATCTCATGGCAGTATGCAGGACGCTTACTCTGTAGCTCAGCTTTATCTCTGGTTCCTCTGCTCACATCTGTATCGTGCCATCACTGCATTTCTCCTTGCTTTTCAGTGTACCATGTGCTGTTACCCTTGGTTCATTACAGAGACTAAACCATGCTACCTACTGTAAGTAAGATGGATGGTGCAGAACAGTCCATGAGCGAAGTGGGCTAGCCATAAAGAGAAGAATAAATGGCAACTTTGAGTCTTTGGTGAATAATGTAATCCTCCTTTGACTCAACCCTCATTGGCTATTTCTTATATAAAGTATGATTCAAGCTCTAGTCAGACATATATACCTAACAGGGAATTTATGGGTTGATTAATGAAATAAGTTATAGGGACCAGGGAGATAGCTCAGTAGAATAAGCGCTTGCCTGGCAAGCCTGTGCTCAGGACCCTGTGGTCCTGAGTTCAATCCTCAGTACCACAAAAAGAAAAGAAATATGTTATAGGACTGGGTATGTAGCTCAGCAGCACAGCACCTCCTGACAAACACAAGGTTGTAAGTTCAATTTCTGGTACCAAAAAAGAGAAGAAAAAAAATAAGTTATATATAATGAGGTTATTAATATGAATACATATATATATATATATATATATCACATAATTAATAGTAAATACTTAAGCCAAGTGCTATAGGAATTCAAGGAGGAAGGATTTTTTTTTTTTTGAGGCAGGATCTCACTGTGTAGTTCAGGTTGGCTTTGGACCCGCTGGGTACCCCAGGGTGGCCTCAAACTTGTGATCCTCCTGCCTCAGCCTCCTGAGTGCTGGGATTATAGGTGTGTGGCAGGAAGGATTATTTTGGAAGAGAGTGTTCAATTATATCTCAGAATAAAGGATTGAAACCTGAGCAAGGCATATGTAGCAGAGGTAAGAAATAGCCTTCTGACGGGGAACTGGGAATGGGGAGGGGAAGAAGGGAAAAGAAAATGATAATGAGGGGCTGGGGATATGGCTCAGGGGAATAAGTGCTTCCCTGGCAAGCACAAGGGTCTAAATTCAATCCCTGGTTGTTAAAAAAAAATGATAAAGAGAAGAGGAAAAATGGAAACAAAGCTTTTGTAAATGAGGAGGGAAAGAGGGATAAAAGGGAAGATAAAAGCATGGAAAAATCATATAGTATCATGTACAGTTACAAATTCCCTATGATGAGTGTGATCATTATATATATCTAAAAGTATATATATTTTACCAATATATGTAATTAATAAAAAAATGTAATTAATAAATGTAATTAATAAAAAAAATAGCCTTCTACCTGCAAACCACAGCAAAGAGACAATGTTCTAGACAGGTGATGTGGGTAGGGGAACGATGTGAAATGAACTCAGCTAGAAATCCGGGTCCCTAAATGCAAACTTGATACCAAGGTATATGTAGCCCAGGCTGGCCTCCACCTGTGCTGTGATTACAGGTGAGTACCAGCACACCAGACTTTTATTTTCTTTGTTTTAGGGCAGGGTCTTGCTATTTAGTTTGGGCCATCCTAGAACTCAAGGTTGAATCCTCTTGTTTCAGCCTCCTGAAAGCTAAAATCAGAGGCACGCCCCACCTCATCTGACTCGGCTTTTCTCAAATGAAGAAGTATTTGATGAAAGTGATCTGTTAAGGAGATTAATAAGCTAGTTGTATACAGGACAAATTATGAGAGCAGAGGAAGTGGGGTGTAGAGAGCAAGCAGAAACACAATAGTCTAGGTCACTGATGCCATATATGTGTTTTGAGGCACTTTAATGTAACTGATTTTTTGTAATGAGTAACTATATATTAAATATATACATTGATTATAAAGTAATCTTGACTTTAGGTCTATAAAATCATGGGGAAAATAGGTATCTCAGGATTAAAGAAATAAAATGATACAGAACACCTGAACAGAGACTGTAAGAAGGCAAAGGGAAAATCACGCTTAAGAAACATTCTGAATTAGGCTGATTGGGTGTTAGAAATCAGAAAGTGGAGATGAAAGTTTGACTCTGTGATTCTGAGTGTGGATGAAAGCAGGACAGAGCAGGGCCAGTAAAAGCAAGAGGGAAGTCATGAGGGAAACTCGGAAGTACATTTCATGGGATTTGAAGGTATGGACCTGGGAGTGGGAGGAAAAGTCAGTTTGGGATACGTATCTAGGGAATTATTTACATGGAACTCAAAGTGGAAGACTTAAGCATGAATGAAATTCTGGTTGGGTGCGGTGCCACACCGCTGTAGTCCCTCCCTGTAGCACTAGGGAGGCTGAGGCAGGAGGATCACCAAGAATGCGAGTTTGGGTTCAGCCTGGACTCTACAGTGAGTTCAAGGCCAGCCCCAACAATATAGAGATCCTGTCTTGAAAACTCAAAACAAAACAAACAAACAAAAAGAGTGAATATAGTTCTGTCAGATGGCAAAAGCAAAAACAAAGGCGTAATCATGAATTCTCACATTCAGGGGTAGGAAGAGGGATAGGGAAGAAAAATAACTTGAAAAGTAAAATTAGATTCATTTAAGAATAGGGGCATGAGCGATATGAAAATAAAGAGCTTGAGGCCTTACACTCATGCTGACGCTTTGGAGCTGTCATGTGTATCCACCTGGAGGTCTCGCAAGCCTTCGTGCAGGGTGTTTCATTTTGTGATGGGATCACGCTAGTTATGCAGGCTGGCTTTGAACTCTTGGGCCCAAGGGAGCATCTGGAGTAGGGGAACTACAAGTACATGTGAGGTGTGTACAGGCATGTGTGTGTAGCTTGCTTTATGTAGGATTTTTTTTTTTTTTAAAAGCCCACTTGAATGTTTCCAAGGAAAGTCCGCATGGGGTCCCTCAGTCACTAGCTGCTACCTCTTGGCTTTGCTTGTTTCCTTAGCCTATGCTGGGAAATCTTAGCCTATGCTGGGAAATCATGAACTGTCCCCAAAGGCCTGTTGCTGGTATTGAGTGCCGTTGGTCCTTTAAAGTTAAAAAGGGGGCCAGGGGGACGGCTCAGTTGAATAAGTGCTTCCCTGGCAAGTGCAGGGGCTTAAGTTCAATCCCTGGTTCCACCAAATAAAATAAAATAAAATAAAAGTTAAAAAGAACATTCTCCCTATTTAACTTTTAACAAGTACCTATTTTCAAGCATAATTGTGCTGATCCAACCTTTTATAGGAGAATCAAAGTTAAAGTCAAACTACTCTTTAACATTTTCTCCAGTCCTTCTGGAATAGTTGTACCAGGTAAACTTCCTGAACTTCTGTTAGTCAGGGACAACCCCATCCTCTCCAGCTTGCATCATTTCCCTAACAGCCAGACAATAAAACCACTCATCTCACAGTCCATGAAGAAATAATACATTTAAAATCCAAGAAAAAAAAGGGCAATATTTCATAAAACAAACACAAAGTTGTATTTCATTGTACCTCTTCCTATATTCAGAAAGGCTGGGGTCAGGGAGACAGCTCAGTGGAATAAATGCTTCCCTGGCAAGCACTATATATATACCTTTCTGAATCTTTCTGAATATATATATATATATATATATATATATATATATAGAGAAGGCTATATGAAGATAGTTCACCACAGGTGCTCTAAAAAGCTGATTGGGGCTGGGCTTGGTACTACCTATAGTCCTAGCACTGTGGGAGGCTGAGGCAGGAGGATCAAAAAATCAAATCCCACCTGGAAGACTTAGTAAGATTCAATTTAAAAAATAGGGTTAGGAGGGGCTGGAATGTAGCTCAGTGTGAAGTACCTGGCTTCAACTCCATAATGGAGATAGGAAAAGAAAGGAAAGGAAAGGAAAGGAAAGGAAAGGAAAGGAAAGGAAAGGAAAGGAAAGGAAAGGAAAGGAAAGGAAAGGAAAGGAAAGGAAAGGAAGAGCAAGCTAGTTGGGTAGCATGCTAAAATGATAGGAACTGAGACTATGAATACTGATGAGGTGGTTTTAAAATATGAATTTCAAAAAGACCTCTCTTTCAGTCTTGAATATTTTAATCAGTACATTTGTAATATCTCTTTTTCTCATGCTTTTGCAAACTGGAAGTTGACACATATAGTTCAGGATGCCACTGAATTATTTCAGCCAGTTAATCCTAATTCTTAAACTTTGTTCCCTAGGGGGAAAGAGCTGCTAAAGGCTGCTCAGCACCCAGGAGCAAGTGTGTTAGGAGGAGGCTGTCAGCAGTCTGACTTGTGCGATGTGCTCTGGTTGTAAGACGTGCTTGACCTCTATACATGAAGCACTCTGACAGCTAACCAACCAACAGTGCCGTGGCTGAGGTGGAGTAGGGTGAGAACAGCTGGAGAAGACTTTCACTAAACAAAAGCTAGTATGGCAATTCATCACTTTCTTTTCTTTCTTTCTGTCTGTCTGTCTGTCTGTCTTCTCTGTCTCTCTCTCTCTCTCTCAATCGCTCTCTCTCTCTTTCTCTTCCACACACGCACACACATTTTTTGGCTAATTGTTTTGTGATACTGGCTCAGGGCAGTAATGAAATTTGCCAGAAATTATTTGCCAGAAATGGCAAATAAGTGACACTCTCTCTGCCTCCCTTCCCTCATCAATACATGGCAGACATTAAAGAGTTCTTTCCCACTGAACTCTCCCTTGCCTCAAAATCATTTTTGACACAGTGCTCTAGAATCATTATCAATGAGTTGGAGTTTGGGATTACAATACAGTAGTGGCGGGAAAGTCTCTCTAATTGAAAGTTTTATTTTTAGTATCTTCTGATTGCAGGGAACAAGGTATTTCAAGACCAAGAGGGTTTATTTTATTTTTATAAAGAGTATCTTTTTTAAAGATGTATTTTGTTGTTACCGGGTTTCACTATGCAGCTCAGACTCATAATGATGCTCTTGTTTTCAGCCTCCCCAGCACTGGGATTACAGGTGTGCAAGGCTGGTTCAGCTCGCCCTTGGGGACAGGGCTGGCACAGCATGCAATGCTGGGGACTGGACCATGGCCACTGGGCTTGCCTAAACTTGCCTAAGCAGGAGGTTTAGTCTGCTGAGCTATCTTGCTAGCTCAAGAGGATTTATTTTACATTAATTGAAACTAGAAAGTTGGAGCTGGGCATGGTGGCACACATCTGTAATTCAAGCACTCCAGAGGCTGAGGCAAGAGGATTGGTGCAAGTTTGAGACCAGCCTGGGCTACAAAGTGAGCTCAAGGCCAGCCTGAACAGCAAAGTGAGACCCTGTCTTTAAAATAAAAGTAAGGACAACCACAAAACAAAACTAGAAAGTTGTTCTGATCCAAGACAAGTAGGTACTAGATTCACTCCCAGTTCATGCCTATTACAGCACAGGTGTGGCTGTTTTTTTCTTTTGGTCAATTTGAGACAGGGTTTGGCTGTGCAGTTCAAGATGGCCTTGAACTCACTTTGCAGCCAGGCTGGCCTCAAATACAGCAATTCTCCTGGTTCAGCCTCCAGAGAGCAGGGACTAGAGGCGTGCACCAACCATCTCCCCTATGTCAATGTTTCTAATATACTCCATTTGCATCCAAATGGCCAACCCTATTTGCCCCTGTCCTAATGCTCCAAAGAATTAGTTTAACACACTTGGTTAATTATCATGGTGTTAATTAAATAACCACAGTTTCGGTGCCAGTTTTTCTCTTGGATTGTAGATAGCCAGCTCTTGAGTAGGCAGCCCATGGACACTGGTAAGCTTTTTTTTTGTTTTTTATTTTTTTATTTTTTATTTTTTTTCCATTTATTTTTATTTTATTAAAATACAAATGTCAATCAGACAGTTTCAAAATACCATAACCATACAGAGTCGATGAAATAATACATTGCAAACTGTTTTCATAACGTTTTGGTATTGTACAAGGTGCATACATGATATTATATTTACAGGTTTTTTATAGCTGAATTATATCAAAAATTCAATAATTATTTAAAACTTTTTTTTTGTTTGTGTGTTTTCTTTAGCCTTTTATTTATTTAATTATTATTATTATTTTTTGCAGAACAGGGGATTGAATTTAGGCCCTTGCACTTGCCAGGCAAGTGCTATCTTCCTGGCCCCTGGTAGCACTTTTTAAAATGCAAAATTCAACATTCGCTTAGGTATTTGGTATTTTGGCAAAAATTTACTTTTTAAAATTATGTTTATTGGTACATTTTAGTTATACATAACAATCACATTCATCATAGGGAATTTGTAGCTGTACATGACACAACTTGATTCTTCTTTTCCTCATTACTCTGCCCACCCTTTAACCCTTGTTCCCTTCTTATTTACAAAAAGCTGTTTCCAAGTAAAATTTTAATTTTTTTTTTTTTTTTTTTTTTTTTTTTTTTTTTTTTTTTTTTTTTTTTTTTTTTTTTTTTTTTTTTGTCTTTTTGAGACAGGGTCTCACTGCAGTTCAGGCTGGCCTAAGCTCACTTTGTAGCTCAGGCTGGTCTCGAACTCACCAACAATCCTCCTGCCTCTGCCTCCCGAGTGCTGGAATTACAGGCATGCGCCACCACGCCCAGCTTTAAAATTTTAATTTAAAAAAGCTTGTGCAAACTGGTATCATCCATTTTCTTTTCTTTTTAAAAAAAAATGTATTTAGTACAGGTTTACAGGGTCTTACTACACAGATCGGACTTGTGGTGATCCTCCTATTTTCAGCCTCCCAAGAGCTGGGATTACAGGCACTTGTTGCCCAGTCTCATTTGCTGTCTCGTGGCGCTCCAGAGGGAGGGACTCCTTTCCTTTTTTAAAAGTCAGTATAATTTCCTTTTTCCTTGATCAGTGCTGGGGATTGATGCTCCAGGCCTTGCACATGATTGCCAGGCACTCTATCTCTGAGCCAAATGTTCAGCCCACAATTTATATTGAACCCAGACCCTTGCACTTGCCAGGGAAGCACTTATTCTAGTGAGCCATCTCCCTGGCCCTGTCACAATTGAAAGCCTTATTAAGCAGATCAGGAGAATTCCATATACACCTGTATTTTGATTTGATTTGTAGTTTGATTTTGAATGAAGTTATAATTTCTAATGTCTTAGAATTTTGATGTAATTTAGAGATTTAGGTGGAATAACAGAAGAGGTTCATGAATTGTTAGCTAATCGAACCACTTAAGCAAAAATTGATGAACAAAACCAGCTTGAGTACGGGCTCCTGTCAAATGTGCAAGGGCAGACAGTAGACATTTTTGCCTTCTGTGCTTTGGTCTCCTTATCTATACAATGGGGATAGCAGAATGTACTTCAGGTTGTTACAAGTAACGAGTGAATATGGATAAAGTGTTTAGAACAGTAGACAACTTGTACATTGGTATAAGTTACAGAGTGGCACAGTAGTTTGTAATAATTAAATCACCAAATAATAGCCAAAAAACGTTCCCAAGTGACCAGATGAGTATTTCTCAGGAGTGCTGCAGAAACATCTCCTTCTTTGATGAGAAGATTTGATTAAAAATATAGGATTCTTTGGCAGTCTTCTTATATCCTGAATGCTTTAAGTTATATTTCAGTTGGGGGAATAATCTGATGAGAAAAGAGATTTTTGTTATACTGCAAATCCATACGTACTTTTTTGCATCTTGTGGAGTCCTTATACTAAAGCCAAATGACACCAAACAAAACTGCTTGGGAAGATTTTTGATGTATAAATTAGCATTTTAAAATAGTACAGTAACATCCAAAAATATGTTATTGGCTCATGGAAAAGTGATCCCTTTTTTTGTTTAGTCCTGTCGGAGATGGGTATTCCATTGACATCAAAATACTATAGGTGCGTGAATTCAGCAAAACAGTCCAGCAATCCACAATAGTAGTGAATTATCCGAAGAAGTTGTTGACTTGAGCCTTTCACAGCTCAGCATATTATTATTATTATTATTATTATTATTATTATTATTA
>PVKA01026067.1:0-32180 GCA_004027165.1 Ctenomys sociabilis
GACGGGCCTGGAGTACTACACTCACTGACCTTTGATGCCCAGAGAATTGGGGAAATTCCCCCTCAAACAGTGGGCTTTAGGTCAGGGGATCCAGGGAAACGTTGGTGAGTGGGTCCTGAGGTTTCAGGCCAGTCAGTGGCTTGGAGGGGTTGGGGACAGGGATCTGTGTAGCGCGTGTGGGAAAAGTCAAGGGCTCTCCCTCAGACTCATCACGCTCTCACTGATCTGGGAAGCCTGGAGAGTCCTGTAAATTTGCTCTCACTGGGAGAGCTTGGTGTGGGATCCAGGAGGCCGCTGGAGTCAGCCACTGTCTCCAGCCGGTCTCTGGCTGTGCGGGCGTGGGTGGAATGGAGCAGGATGGCGGAGTCGGCCGCGCTGTCTCTCGCCGTTCTCACTGGCTGGGCGGGCGCGGGCGGGATGGAGGATCTTTCCTTCCATTTTAGATGTAGAAAAACTCAACAGCAAGTGTACCAAGATGTATAGCATAGAAGGCTCATTTTGTGAATTACAAATCAAGTTTTGGGCTATTAAGTGATACTCAAGGCTGTACTTAAGTTCTTTTTTATTTTTTTAAAGAGAAAAAAATAAACAATGAAACAGATTAGTGGGATATTCTTTTCTTGCAAAATAAAAATACATTCTTCTTTGAAAAAACATACAAATATGTGTATTAGTACAATAATTTTTGCTTTTAGTTTATGTTATTATTATGCATCATCTCTTCTTGAACTATGGGGTCCATAAGGTCAAAGAACATGTGGGTCACATAATGGGAAAGATTCAGACACTGATTAGCTTCTTGAAGAACAGTTGTAGGATGGGACAGTGCTGTAGAAGCCACCAGAGGAGAGGATTACGTAAATCAGGGTGAGTACACTTACACTGGGAAACAAATAGACTTCAAATCCTTGGTTTCTTGAGGGGCAAGGGAAAGAGCTCAGTAGAGTAAGTGCTTGCTTGGCGCAAGTCATGAGTCTGATCCCTGGTTCTACAAAAACTGAAGAAGAAAGACAATTCTAGGCATGAAAACAAAGGCTTCATTTCTTTTCCTGGACCGTTCAGCCAATCATCCAGGAATGCTGTCTGAATTCCACCTTTCAATTGAACCATTCTTCAATAATCCCAGAAGCTCTTGCACTAAATGCATATAACTGAAAGCAATTCACTTATTTCCAACTCATATTGTACTAGTTGACACAAGTCAGGCTGTCATATTAACTTGGGGCTGAAAAAGAATGTCTCCTCCGCTGAGCATAAAAATAAAAAAAAATAAATAAATAAACAAATAAACTAGCCATGGTAGGTTACCAACTAGTGGTCAACTTGATATACCCTGCCGAACAGAATTAGCATGGTGTGGGATATGGAAGGAGCACATGTAGATTGTTGCCAGCAGTCTAAGAGGCAGAAGTAAGGAGCTGTCGGCAGGTTGTTAGGGAACTGTTGGGTGCTGTCAGAAGCTCTAAGCTTTTTTGTTGTCTTGGAGGATCTTGTCATGCTGGCTTTCCTGGTGAAAATGGTTTTCTTTGTTGGTGGAGGAGACTAGGAATTTGCTGTCACTCAGAATAGCTATGGTTCACTTTGGCAAGCTCTGGTTCTTACCTTTATCATTGCTTTCTGGCTCCAATGTGGGTTTCTCAGCCTGCTAGAAGAGATCCTTCATCTTATTGACATACACATTCTAGCTCTCACTACTGATCTTCAGACCTCACTACTGAACTTCAGAGCTTCTAAGCAAACATCTGTGAGGCAGGCCTGCATAAGAATTTTGTGGGCTATAGGTCTTCAAGTGAACGTGTGGAAGGCATTTTTATGAGCTGAGGTGTTCATCTGTACTCATGCAGGATGTTAGGATCCAGACTTGCAGCTGGATTAGTTTGCCTTTAGTACGATCAGAGTTCCTTCACTATTTGTGTATAATTATTTGAGTGATTCATTATAAAGTAATCATATAAAATGTGTCCAGTATTGTGGTGTTCACCTTGCAAAAACTTTAAATGATATTAAGTACAAGAGTAATATCTTGTCTTTATTTGCTCAGATTTAGCATGAAAGATTAAAGCAATTTTTTTGTTCTCAGAGGTTACACAGACCTTCACATCTAGAAGATAATTTACCATCTACTGCAACCTCAGAAGTATTTTGAAATCTAGAAGATGGCCTCTTGCTTCACAGTTTCATTTCATGACATTTTAAGTGAAACTAAAAGTTGCTCAGTGCAAATCAAAAGACAAATAGTTATTTTCATTGTATCTGGAAACTGTGAACCACTTAAAAATTATATTCTTGGAAATGTTATGTATAAGTCTAGTTTCTCAAGTTTTCTAATTCATTTTCACTGCAGTTAGACATCAGCCAATTACTAAAAAAATTGCATGAAGTAGAAGTTTCCAAATGGATGTGATGTTTATGTGTTTTAACACAATCTATGAGGAAAATAACAATTAATAATAGTAGGCAGTGATCTTACACTGTAAAAACACAGAATTAAAAATTTCACCATTTCTTATCTGATACCAATGCAATCAATGTTTTCACTTAATTATTAATGAAGCAAGCCATTGACACATCTAGATAGTTTAGTTTTCCCTCACGCTTTTTGTCATGATTTTGTCCCATCACTTTGCAGGTGTGGTCTTTTCTTGATATTAATTTTAGCTGTGTTCTAAAATTTACTGACTACACAAAAATACAATTTCTCTCAGTGGAGACTGATTTCAGTTCATAGCACAAAGTGTAATTAGTACACAAAATATTCATAAATTAGTATGTGGAACTTTAAGAAAAGCAGTCATTTGACAAAAATATCCCAAAAAGTGAGTGGAAGAATTAGAATTCATACTTGTGTCTCCTAATATGTAACCTAGAAAATGGGTGTTTTCTCACTTGAGTAAGGCAAAGTGCAAACACAGGAATAATAAATGGTGGACAAAATGGGGCAGAGGGATGGATGGGAAGAGGTCAACGAGAAGGGCAGGACGTGAGCTGGGTAAAAAGGGGAAATAAGTAGAATAAAGGTAATGCAAATATAGGAAGCTGACAGCCTCATTGATGGTAATATAATATGCTAAGAATGATCACATCAGCAACAATAAAACTAGGACAGAGAGAGAGAGAGGAGAAAAGGATGGGAAAGGAAAGAGGATTAGGAAATGAGTTTTAAAAACTGATGGAAATTATTAGTATTATCATCTCAGCCATCCTGTGTATGTATGTATATATATATATATATATATATATATATATATATATATATATATATATATATATATATATGCTTGCATTGTTTTTCACCCTTTCTTTTTTCTCCATTCTCTTGTCTTCATTGTTTAATACTTCAGTTTCTTTCAATTTTAATATATCTCTTATAATAATTTTCATGTTTTATCTATTCTTCCATGTAGGGAGACAAGA
Organism: Ctenomys sociabilis; assembly: GCA_004027165.1. Lineage (NCBI taxonomy): Eukaryota > Metazoa > Chordata > Mammalia > Rodentia > Ctenomyidae > Ctenomys > Ctenomys sociabilis. The sequence goes on from PVKA01026067.1 coordinate 3,415, forward strand.
TGATATTTACACATGTGCGTCTAATTTGTTTCACTTATGAGATGTCTCAGTTATTTTTTCACTCAGTGCTGGGACAAAAATACCGAACTCACAAAATTAAGGAAGGAAAGGATTATTCAGGTCACAGTTAGAGGAGGTTTCAGTTCATACTTTAGTCCAAAGAAGTCTGGCTCCAAGCAATTGTAGCACATTGCAGAGGGCAGCAGTTGGTGGCAGCAAAAAACAGCAATACAAAGGGAGGAAATGCAGCTGTTGCTGCTTGCAAACTTCATTCGCTTCCTTCCACACTGACTGAGATCAGAGCTCCTCTGAGGAAGTGGTGTCAAACATCCTTCCTCAATTCCCTTTATATAACTTTGACATGTGCAGTCACTTGAAGGATGGCCCTCCATGAACCTAGGAAGGTTCTCCATGCCTAGGGAGGGGTCTGCACAACTAGGAAAGGAGTTCCATGCTCTAAGGAGGGAGTGTAGAACTGCACAGTGTCTCTGCCCTCATCTTGCACAGGACAATCATGTTTACAAAGTAAGAACCCTGGTCCTCTGAGCCACTCAATTCAACTTCTGAATTTCTCAAATTTACACAATATATTTACCACAACAATCCATCCCTTGACCACTTGGCAACAATATATACTTTTTAAAACCAGTTTTCAGGTACACAGACATGCTTATGAACATTTTACAACTCGAACATTATAACACAGTGTTAATAATTCATAAGAACTATTGCCTTAATTCTCCCCCAAGTTGTAAGACAAACTTTTAGCTGTGAGTCTATAAAAATGAAAAGTTAAACACTTTCAACATGTAAGATAAATGTTACTATTGCAAAAGGTATACACAGCAAAATATTAATCATGGAGACTGAAGCAAATCATAAATCTCAGAGGACAAGCTTTAAGTTCTGTAGTTCAAAATCCAACATCTGAAGCAATCTTTAATGAGTTGTGAGCTCCAAAAGCCTTGCATAGCCTGACGTTCTGCTGGTAGCTAACATGACTTCACTCTCATGCCTGCTTTGCTCCCTTTGTGCAGCTTTACTCAAGAAATCCATGCTCTTGGCTTTTGAATCTTCTGGGATTGCCATTGAATGAACAGCTTTACATTTTGCTCTCCCAGTGATACACTGCTGGGCCTGTCAGGCCCTCTGAAATCTAGGTGGACACCTTAACCTCAGAATTTCTGCATTCTGAATGGATCTAAAACTAATGCCACATGGAAGGTGTGAAAGTCTGCTACCAGCCTGATCAGTAGCCAGGCTTTCTTCTCTGTTGGCAGTAGGTTAGGGTCAAGTGCCTGGAATGCTAAGTACTCTGATCTTGATTCTGAGGAGCAAATAGTCCATGACACTGCCACTCTCAAACCTGGTGTGGCCACCATCTCCATTCTGGAACATGGGACTCTGTGGCTTTCTCTTCAAAGAAAAGTCCCTCACCCTTGTAGTTCTGAGGCTGCAAAGGGCTGTTGCCTCCTGTGATGTCCTTAGGATATCTTTTCTATTATGTTCCTCCTCAGAAATGGAAATCTTAGCTTTATAACTTCCTGCCTTTCTGACACTTCCTTTCAGGCCAAACTCACAACATTTTAAATCATTGTTCTGGGCTTTGTGCTCTTGAATCTCAACATAAATCTGACTAAATCCCCCAACAATAGCGAAGCCACTACCTTAACATTCAACTGTGTTAAAATTTTCTGTCATAGTAGCAATTCTACCATGCTTAATGTCAGTCACAGATAAAGTCTCTGGACACAAGCAAAATACAAACTTTCTGCCAAACCATAACTCAAATCATCTGGAGTCCTATAGCCAATACAGTACTTCCTAAAAGAAACCTTCCCATCCCGGTCTTTAGCAGCAGGCTTTCTACCAGCATTCTGGTTTTATGTGCTTTAACCATAATCTCTAACACAGAACAGCCAAAGGCATTTCAGCTTTTCATTTGAGGGGACATCTTCAAGCCTTTCCATCTCTTCCCTTTGCCATTCCCAAAGGCTCTTGAATGACTTGGTCAGATATAGTCCCAGCGACAACCCCACTTCTCTATCATCAAATTCAGTCTCAGTTATCTTTTCACATTACTGGGATAAAATACCCAACCCCCCAAATTAGCAAGGAAATGTTTATTCCACTAAGTTAGTGGAGGTTTCAGTTCATACTTCAGTCCACACTTCTGGGGATCCACGTCAAAGTAGCATATTAGCAAGGGCAGTAGTTCATGGTGGCAGAAATAAGCAAAGCAAAAGAGAGGCAGCTGTGGCTTCTTGCAAGCTTGCCTCCCTTCCTTCCACACGGACTGTAAAAATAAGAGTTCCTCTGAGGAACTGGTGCCACTTATCCTTCCTCAATTAACGTTATATATCCTCCAAGTGCTGAGTCTCTCTAAGAAGGACCCTCCACGCCCTAGTGAGGGGCTTCCTTCCCCAAGGGAAGGCTTCCATGTCTTAGGGAGGCTCCTCCATTTCCTAGCAAGAGGGTGTGGAACTGTACAATGTCCATGCCCTCCTCTTGCACAAAAATGAGGATGTTTACAAGTAAGAGTGCTGGAATTCTGCATCACTTAAGTAAACTGCTAAATTTCTCAAGCCTTCTATGCAAGCTTCAAGTTTATCTTTCTTTATAGCTGGGTAATATTCCATTATATAAAAACACCACATCTTTTTCATCTATTCCTCATGATAGACAGCTGGGTTGTTTCTGAGATAGGGCTATGACAAATTCTGCTAAAAACAGGGGACCAAAACATCACTATTGTATGATACTTTCTGGTTTTTTGAAAATAGTGTTTACTCTTTAGAATTTTCACCTTGACTAACTCTGTATGCTAATATCTGAAATCAAAGCAACTATATAGAGGACAGCAATGTGTAATACAAAAACCACAGTTGAATACCTCTCATCTTGATCTTATAAATACGTACAGTTTTTACATCTTTTTTTTTTTTTTTTCTCAAGGAGCCAGAGATTGAATTTAGGCTCTTGAAGTTGCCAAAGAAGTGCTTATTCCACTGAGCCATCTCCCTGGTGTCAATTTTTAATATCAATCAGTGTTATACACTCTTTAAAATAAATTTAAACAAAAATAAATAAAATAAATTTTAAAATGGTTAAAAAGAACAAGAAAAATATTAAGGTTTATTGAAACCAAGTGTTAATATTCAATTATTGGTTCAATCGCTCAGAACTATATCTGTTAATCTGAGCAATAGATTTTATATAAAGCTGCTAACAGAAAAACATTTATTCATTGCCTATTCTTCTTTTGAAAAATCTGTAACACATGTATTGTTCTATACTACCTGGTCTGCCTTTCTTTTTTTGTTTTATTTTATGTATTTAGTACAAGGTCTCACTATGCAGTTTGGATTCCTAGTGATCTTCCTGTTTTCAGACTCCTCAACACTGGGATTACAGGCATGTGCCAGCATGGCTGGACTTGTTAGCTGGCTCATCATACTCCAGGGATGGACCCAAGGCAGCATGCAGGATCTGGGATCAGACCCCTGGTCCCTGCATTTATGAAAGCAAGTGCTTTGACTGCTATGCTATTTAACTGGCCCTTGTTATCTTGTTTCTGCTATTCATACTTGCTTTCATTTATATTCGCCAAAATAAAATAAAATAAAATTTGAAAATGCTCTTTTATATAATGTACCCATTTTTTTGTAAAGTAATGGGAAGGGAAAAAAGATTTAAAAAGTTACAAAAGCTGTTTCATGTATTGTACCCTTCCCCAATGCATTCATAATCTACAAGTACTGCAGACATGTACTAACTTTTTAAAATCCTTCAAATTATTTTTAAGATGTTTGCCCATTACTTTGATCATATTGAAATATATTTTCCTTTTTAAAAATGAAAATGGAATATTTTAGAATCTTTAAAATATTTCCCTTGCCCACTTGAAGGGCTATATTTCAGAAGTGCAGAATTTCAAACCTCTAACCTCTAAAAGAATTGTTTGTCTTTTCATGTTGAGAATAAATTTCTGCAGAGAACCTGCAAAAGAAATGATAGATAATCTTTCAAACTTCCTCCTTGTAACCATCAGATCTTTTGGTAGGAGAAGGCATCTTTAAAATACTAAAATTCTCTATCCAGTTCAATATTTTACCTAAAGAGTCAATAATTTCTATGTTATTCTTGTTTTGATCATGTAAAGATAGAATATTGAAATATGAGGTCGACCTTGCTGTGACATCTGACATCCCATTGGTGGCACTGGTGGATTTGGTTGCTCTGGTGAGGTCGGCAGCTGTCCCCCACTGCCCTCCCTGCTCCATGTGTGTGCTTCCCAAAGCTATGTGCTTCCTCGGTGGTAGAGGACGACCACTCCCATAGAAGAGGACTCTTATTTCTTTACTTTCTTTAATTTGTTCACTGTAGGATAAGGCTTACATTGAAGTAATTAAAGAGGTCCTATTTGAACTTTGAAGATATTATGCAGAAAAAAATGATCATGACTATTTTTGGATGAAAAAACCAATTTGACAAGTGAAAGGCATATTGCTTCATAAGGTTATCTGTGTGTTCTTTGAGAAAAAGACTTTGCAGGTAGAAATTATTCATGTATTTGAAATAGCATGTTCTTTCTCACTTCAGATATTTATCCATAATGCCAACTAGAATCTATCAATGGCTGAATAGCTCACTGACCTAGAGTGCTCTTACTCATGGATGGCTGAGCTATCCCAGTAGCTGCTCAGATTTTAGGCCTGTGCAAAGCACTGTCCTGGCAGATACTGTGGACTTGGTTTCTTCTTAGCTCCTGATTGCTTCCACCAAAACACTATTGTTAGGTGCTGCAATATTAGCTGGTGAATAAGAAAACCACATACCTTGGGATTTATTTAACCAAGGAAGTCAAAGATCTTATCATGGAAAATTACAACACCCTCAGAAAAGAGATTATAGAGGATTTCAGAAAATGGAAAGATATTCCATGCTCCTGGAGAGAAAGAACCAGCATCGTGAAGATGGCCATACTCCCAAAATTGCTGCACAGATTTAATGCAATCCCTACCAAACTGCCACCAACATACATCCCAGATATAGAGAAATCAATCCTAAAATTTATTTGGAACCACAAACGACCTAGAATAGCAAAGGCAATCTTGGCCAATAAAGACAAGATAGGGGGCATCACAATTCCTGATTTGAAATTATACTACAAAGCCACTGTGATAAAATCAAAATGGTATTGGCAACAAAATAGACCTGAGGACCACTGGAATAAATTAGAAGACGCAGAGGCATCTATGTAAACACTCAGCCATCTTATCTTCGACAAAGGGGCTACAGAAGCTCACTGGAAGAAAGATAGCCTCTTTAACAAATGGTGCTGGAAAACATGGCTTTCTACATGCCAAAAACTAAAACTTGACCCAGCTCTATCACCATGCACTAAGTTAAAGTCAAAATGGATTAAAGATCTAAACATTAAAACAGAAACAATCTCCTCGAAGAGAAAGTAGGAAGAACTCTTGAAGACATACGGGCAGGGAAAGAGTTCATGAACAAACATATATTCACACGGGAAGCACTTGAAAGAATCAACAACTGGGATCAACTCTTCTTAAGGAGCTTCTGCATGTCAAAAGAAATTGCCAACAGAGTGAAAAGACAACCCACAAATTTTGAAAAAATCCTAACTAATAAGCAATCAGACAGAGGACTACTGTCTAGAATATATAAAGAACTAAGGTATAACAGGGCCCTCAAATTTAAAGATCCAATTCAGAAATGGGCATCTGAGATGAACATACACTTCTCAGAGGACGAAATTAAAGAAGAGAATAAATATATGAAAAAATGCTCCACATGGCTAGCCATTCGTGAAATGCAAATAAAAACAAAAACACTGAGATACCATCTCACTGCAGAAAGAATGACTATCATAAGGAAATCAAACCATGATGTGTGTGTATAGACAGTACAGTTGGGATAGATAACGCTGTGCTTCTATATAATTCTATGAGAGGCAAGATCTGCACTAATGGTGGTTGGACAGGATATTATGTTGGCTTTTAGTGCTATGGTCACCCACTAGGTAAATAATTATTGAATTTTTGATATAATTCAGCTATAAAAAAAAGATAAGTAAGCAGCTACACTCTTAATTCACTGATAAGAGATATCTGCTAAAATAACACCTGTAAATATAATATCATGTATGCACCTTGTACAATACCAAAACGTTATGAAAACAGTTTGCAATGTATTAATTCATCGACTCTGTATGATTAAGGTGTCTTGAAACTGTCTGATTGACATTTGTATTTTAATAAAATAAAAATAAATGAAAATAAATAAATAAATAAATAAATAAATGTTAAAAAATATGTTGGAGAGGTTGTGGAGAAAAGGGAACACTTCTCCAATGCTGGTGGGAATGTAGACTGGTACAACCACCACTGTGGAGGTCAGTGTGGAGACTCCTCAAATCAGTTGGACTAAAAATCCCATTCAAGCCAGCTATCCCCCTATTCGGAATTTTCAGAAAGGATCTGGAAACATTGTATCATAGAGATGTATGTGTACCTATGTTTATAACAGCACAATGTGTGATAGCAAAATCTTGGAAACAACCAAGATGTCCATCACATGAGGAATGGTTGAAAAATATGTGGTATTTCTATACAGTGGAGTATTACTCAGCAATTAAGAATGATAAGTTTGAAGCTTTTATACTGAAATGGATGCCACTTGAACATATACTTATAAGTGAAATAATCTGCACTAATGGTGATTGGACAGGATATTATGTCGGCTTCTAGTACTATGGTCATCCATTAGGAAAATAATTATTGAATTTTTTATATAATTCGGGTATAAAAAATAAGATAAGTAAGCAGCTACGCTCTTAATTTACTGATAAGAGAAATCTGCTAAAATAATATCTGTAAATATAATATCATGTATGCACCTTGTTCGATACCAAAACATTATGAAAACAGTTTGCAGTGTATTAATTTATTGAATCTGTCTTGTTAAGGTGTCTGGAAACTGTCTGATTGATATTTGTACTTCAATAAAATAAAAAAAATCAATTTAAAAAAATTAACAACTGTTAGTAGATTGTAAGGCAAGGGGTGGTTTACAATTGGAGCGTAGAAATTCTTATCATTTATTTGAATTACCTGAAGATTTCCAAGAAGTAGTAGTTTGTCTTTTTCTGGAAGAAAGTATAGTTACACTCTCCAGAATATTCTCTCTGAACTCATCACTTATGCCTTATTGGCAGAGAATTTTTTGGGCTTCCATCCCATACCTATTCTCTCTACAGAAGTCACATGTGTTGATTGCCAAGTATTTCCAGGCGCTAGAAGGTTTAGTTTCTCTGTCCACTTTTTAAGTAGCTATGAAATATGACTTGATTTTACCAGTAGCTCCTCCTTGAGTGGAAAATGTAAGAACTGAAGGGCATTTTTCTCCACATTCTTTCCTGCTTCATACTAAATGATTGTGGATACATATGTTAAATTGGCACCTCTTATATCCTAGATTCTAAAGCCTCTTGCAGCACAATCCTATCTATGTGTATATGTAGGTAAGAAATATGTTTATGTGGGTTTCACCTCAGCTTTATTTTTCATGTCTGGTTTACCATACTGTCTTAGTTAATATACTGTGTTCTGGAAGAGATTGCACAAGAAAAAAAAAAAAAAGCTATATTAGCCGAAGTGTCATGAAGATGCACTGGAACTGTATGGGAATATAGTTCTGTGTGCACATCAGATTTTATTTATGTAAAGTTAAATGAAGAGAAATTTGTTGCTGCCAGTAGCAACTTGCTTTTTATTAGCCATCCAGATAATATTATGAACACAAAGCTTGTTTGCTAATCACAATGCCAGACAGTCTATTAAATATGCACGATGCTGTTGTTTTCTGAATCACCTTATACCACTGAGATATTTGTTTTTCTTTGCATGGGATTCTTTGTACAGTTCAAAACTGTGCTTCTCTCAAGCAGAACTGATATTTTTGATAGTACTTAGTTCTCCTATGTCCTAGACTCATCTCTTCATAGCGATGACTGTCTCATCTCTAGTAGTATTTTTCTTCTAGAGCACCTTCCCTTTGTGCTCTTAGTTCATTTTTCTTTTAAAAATAACATATTTAGCTGTAAAAGAGCTGATTCTTGAGTCAATTTGATGGAGTACATACGTGGACTCTGCTGTTTGCAAACTTTACAGACTGAACAATTTTATCAAACTTTTACATGAATACAAGGAAACTTCTTTTAATTCACAAGAGGCTCATGCTACAGATTGAATGAAATAACCACCATTAATTTATTTAATCAGTAAGTGTTTTACGATTGTCACCTATGCCACATCTTCAGAATAAATAATGCTTGCTGGCTCATCTTGCCACTGCCCTCTAGGAGATCCCCTGCCATACAATCCCCACAATAATATTCACCCCTTTATTTGTCTCTTATAAAATTTAAGAATGAGCACTTTGATGTTAATAAGTGGGATTTTATCAAGTCAACTTCACTGCCCTTTGGACAGACTAGATTGGAGGTCTTTTTTGGTACTCTATTTCTCTGATGAGAAAATATGTTAGGGTATTTTCATTAAAAAAAAAAGAAAAGAAAAACATTCCAGAGAACTTGACCTAGCTGCTACAGACCTATTTAAAGAATCTAACGTATCATTCCAAAGGGAAAGTTAAATTGTTTTCTGTTTTTATTTTCAACTCTAAGTAGTTATTTCTAATTTTAAGTTTATTAATTTCATGCTATGGTTTTAATTTACTGTAATTAAAAATAATTCAGATCTCTACTTTGAAATAAGTTATAATAAAAATTTTAGGTTTGCTTTTCCACTACTCTCATAAATTATCTTCCAAGATATAACTCTCAGAATATTTTGTTTTAATATTCTTTTGTGCTAGATAGAAAATATCATTACATTACCCAGATTTTGAGCTTTCTATCGATAGCATAAAGTGATCCTAAAATGAAAAGAATAGGAAATATTAACAAAACAGAAGAATTTGACATAACATGTAGAAACAGTAAGAAAGGACATTTTGATTTAACAAATACATTTATAACACAAATAGACTTTCCATTCAGAGGGAAATTATAATGAAGTCAATCAATAGTCTCATGTCACAATCACAGTGGCAGTGTTATATTGCTGGTCTGTCTCTTCCACATATCATTATCTTTTCAAGGAAGAAATGGGACTTAAGAAGTTGGGAAATCAGCTGGAATTAAAATTAGGTACTAGAATACATTTTTAATCTAGTAGGTAAAACGCTATGATCAATGGGACAAAAACTTGGAAAGCTGTGATCATTGACATTTCATGGGTTCTGAGATTATGGTTGCACTCCATCAATTAGCATAATTCCATAATATTTGTGCTTGTGGTTCAAACTGTCATGTGTTTACTATGTATTTCAAAGCTAGCAGGCCAAGATAAACAGACAGCAAAAGACAAACATCTATGCTGCATGGCTATATTTTCTCCCTTACCATTTGCCAATGCAGAAAGCTGGAGATTATGATTTTACAAAATAATGTTCCTATTTTACGACACATTTATGTGTAGCCTTGAGAAGACCCTCGTAATTTGCATAGATTTAAAGCTCCACATTCCTGGAAGTAAGATTAAATGGTATCAAATATTATTTTTACAAACTATAGGTCATCATTAACTAATGTAAAATATTCTAGATTCAGCCTAATCTGAAACCTGGCTTAAGGCATTCTATTCAAGTTTTAATTGAATGCATGAGATATAAGTAAGTAAAAGTTTGAATAAGTAATTTCCAAAAGATGATATCTATCAGGTTTCTGAAAGTAAAAATGTACTGCGTAAACTGAGACAACAATGTTTATTATGCTACAAAATAAATTATAAGATCAAAGTGTGTTTTAGGGAGCTGTAAACTACATTTTAAACTGTTTACTGGATTGTAAAGAGAACAAAATAGGATTTATATCACTCTAGAATGAAATTATATCCATACTTAAGAATGTAACTGATGATTAAAAATCATAGTTTAGATATTTCTGATAAGGCTTACCGAAATGGAATGCAAGATAATAAAGCCTCATATACATAGGAGACTCAGTGCTGCCACCTGCTCGAGTTGAAGAACAAATAATTCAATACAAACAAATTTATGTAACTATCTCCATTGTATTTCCAGTTAACCTTACTGCTGACAATTTTCAGGGAATTTTATTTTATTTATTTTTAGTTGAACTGAAAGTACTTGGGAACCTTCTCCTAAGACACTAATGCTTCTCAACAGTGAAGATACATGAGGCCATGTGTCCCATGCAAAACGCCATGGTGAAAACAATGAAACATTTCTATCATTTTATGAAAAGCAGCATAATGGATAAGAACCATGAGAAGCTTTACCTCCACATGATTAAGTTCTAAATTATGAATGGGGAATGCAAATAGCACTTCTTCATATGAAGGATGTCTAGGAGGATCAGTGGGCTCATCTGCATAAGGCTTGATAAACAATAAATGCTCATGTTAGAAAAAAAAACAGAGGAAAAAATATATAGTGAGGGAGTCAAACTTCTATTTGGAATGTAAAGAGTAAGAGAGTTGGATGACAAAGAAACAATATAGGAAAAGGAAACATCTAACGTTTCCAAAATGTATTAAAAAAAAAAAAGAGCAACATGTCAGTTGGATTTTCTTTTGCTAGAACAAAAATTGAACACCTATGATTCAAAGGAGGAGCGGTTAATTTCAACTCACAGTTTGAGAGGGCTCAGTTTATGGTGAGCAAGAACATTACAGAGAAAGTGCACTGTGGAGTCCACTGCTTATGTCACAGCATCCAACAAGTTGAGGACAGAGGAAGAGAGCTTGAAGGCCCAACCTCCACCCACCCCATCTCATCTCCTAATAGCACATGTGGCTCTGAACACAATTACCTCTCTAAGAGTCTCTCTCTTCACCCAAGTTCACAAGACAAACAGGCAATGCACACACGTCAAAGAAATCAAGTGAAAATTTAATCAAGAAGAATTTTACTGAAGGATGTAAAACTTGTTCTTTAAGAGAAAGAAATAAAGGACATATTGCCATTCATTCCTCTCAGGATATTTCCTTTGCTTTGGACAAACACCATCATTCTTACCATTTTCAGAAGCAAGTCTGGAATTCTGTTCAGTGAGTGTCTTTATCAGTTTTCATCAAAAAATATTCTGAGTGCTGCTTCCAAGCACCATATAGTGTGTGCTCTACCACCTTGTTGAGCAAAGGGAGGACTTTCTAACCCACTGGAAGAAGGCACTATTCCATTACTAGCCACGTCAGTCCAAAATATTATTTGAAATGAAAACTTCATGACATGTCTACCATGGAAACAAATGTAAAATTTTAAACAAAATACTAATAAACTCCAAGACTATGTTGAAAAAAACTAAACACAATGGACAAGAAGAATTATTTCATTTAGGGAAGGATGGCTCAGCATTCAAAATTAATTAATATAATTCATCAGACCTGTTAATGAGTTGTAACTAAAACTTAGTGATGCAAGCACAATAAAGCAAAAAGATCACGTGTTCATATCTGGAGGAGTTTTGACGACAAAATCTAATATTCTTTCATGATTAAAAAATCAGTAAATCACAATAAAGAATTCCCTCAGTTTCTGAAGAAATAGCTATAGAGAACTACAGATAAAATACATTCAGTATCACTTATGTCAATGCTTGGTTATCATAATGTTTCTGATTTTGGAATATTTGTATTACATATTGAAATACCTCTGGGATGGACCCAGGCTCAAAGATATAATTAATTTATGCTTCTTATAGATCATATGTAATACCCTAAAATAATTGTTTTGGGGGGTATTGTTTTGGAATTTTATTTGTTTGCTATTTTACTGACAGTTAAATCTAGGGCTTTCACAGTGAAAAACATCTGCATCTCTCTCTAAAATAATAATAATAATAATTAATATTATTATTTTATTTTTAGACATGGTCTTAGAATATTACTAAATTGCTCAGGATGACCTAAAACTTGATATTCTCTTGTTTCTCCTTCCCGGAATTCAGGTATTAAAACACATACTACCATGCTTGATTTTTTTTTTTTTTTCACTACTGGGACTTGTGCCCATGACCTTGTGCTTACTAGTCAGACACTTATTGTATTGAACTGTCTCCTCAGCCCAATGCCTTATTTTGAAGTGATTTTATTTAATAATTATTTTTTATACTTGTGTGCCTGATTAAATTTATGTTCATTGGACCAGAAGCAAGCAGCCATGTTTGTATCTCAGCTACTAGTGTGAACAGAATTATGGTTGTTTCACAACACCATTATTTCTGATTCTCCATTCTACTCATGAATAATGATCTGTTCACACATATTCACTGCTTAGCGCTTCATAATAAGCCATATTGAGATTGTTTTAAGAATAATAATATTATTACAATAAAATTCCTGAGTTTAGGTTAACCAAACAACTTGGCAGTGCATGAACATGCTACTGTCAAGCATGAAACTATACAAACAGCAAATGCTGAAAAGCTATAGTATTAACTATGATGTTGTATTTTGCTATAAGATACATTATACTATATTATAATTGTTTTTATTTAAGTGGGAAGCAACATCAGAAGGAAATGGGAAAGGAAGTAGACTCTTTATGCATAAGGTGACAGGCAATACGATGGTTCTTAAAAACATTTCTTACAGTAATATTAACTTCATCTACAATGACCATTGCCTTGGAAGTCTCTTTGACTTTATGAACTTGCCATTTCATGGTCATTCCATGTGAATGCCTCTCTGGTCATAAAAATTCCCATTGCACATGCCCACATCACCTATAGGTAAATTTACCAGTGTTCTACTTTATCCCAGAAAGAAGGAAAGAAGAAAGAAAACAAAACTCCAGCTTCTTTGTGGCCACTGTGACAAACCCTTTCAGCCTGTTCACTGTCAGTGACTGAATGAACTGCAGTTCCACTACTGGTGTTAAAAAACTTCATCTCCTTGTTCTAGCTTATCTGTGTAGTCCAAAGGCATGCATGTTTTATGTGTGAAGTCTGACATCATAAGTACCCTTCACTGGACACATCACCTCCTTCACAGTCACTGCCACCATATTCACCAGCAATCACTAGCCAGGCAAGAAACTGAACCTTGTGTAAGCATTTATCTTGAGATATTCTTTTCTAAGCCTTATTAACAATATTTTCAGCAACATTTATGCTAAACTTCTATGGAAAACTTTCTCCATCTATACCTGTGTTTCTTGTTATCAAGCTGTTGGAGAATGTGTTTTTGCATTTATTTTTCAGTGACCTAATGATATATTTGCTGTTTTAATACATGGGTGAATTAATAGATTCATATTTGGGGAAAATAAAATGATATAACATTATTGTTGATGAGAATGTCAGGTAGAAGATAAATAGAAAAGTAGTAAAGGAACTACAAAAATTTGCCACCATCTTCCCTGCAGTGAACATGAACCATTAATATAAAATTGCTTTTGAAAACAATTCTAAAAAGATGAGCTTGGTGATCCATGTCTACTTGTTAGTATAGTATAGGACTGTTATAATAATCACTTGTCTTATAATAGCAAGGACACAAACTTTTGTGTACTATAGCACTTTAACACTTATGTGTACCTATTTCTTTAGCACTTGTCTGTCATGACAGTGATTCCGTTTATGGTTTTCATATCCCCTGTGCAACACGTCTCATGAGCTCTACTTGGTAACTTTCTGGAGTAATAATGTCCAAACCATGATGTTGCATCTGCTCTGTACACTTATTCTGCTGGTAGAGTTTCATTACTTGTCACCAGGTTGAAAACTCATCGCTAAACCTCTGCACTGCTTTATGATCAGCGCAAATCTTTCCAAATCTAATAGTGTGCATTTCCTCAAATTTCTAATGCCAATCTACATAGATTTCAAGGTTCCCTCAAGTTTAGGAGTAAATGCAATAGACATTTGCTCATTTCATGTCAACATACCTTCAAGTGTTCCTGGCAATGCTGGAGTCTGATTTTATCAATGCATGACTAATATTCAGTTTTTAGTTTAAACAGTGTTATTATATTTTTCGTGTATGTCTTTCCATAACTTTTAGCATAGGACTGCATTGCAACAATTTATCTTTCAGTCAATTTTCATTACATGTAGTGCTCACTCCTACATCATACTTCTCTATAAGACACCTCATTCTTACACAATGCAGTTTCTCCAGCAATCTGTGTATAGGTGCACATACATCCTTTGTTATTTCTTATTTCCCATGGATGTTTCAGGCCTTCTGGATATTTTCAACAATATATTTACACTGTAAATCAGAGAAAACAAAAAGCATATAATGAATAATGCATAAAGGCCTTGGACTCCTTCAGGCAGGCTGAGGAACTTTCCTTTGATGAGCTTGGTGTACGCATATGTCACTTTATTATCCTTGGTAGGGGTACTTTTGTGGGGAATCTGGACAAACAAAAAAGTGCTCTATCACTGTCAAAGAATAAATGAAAAGGAAATTAGAAAACATTTCAAAATGAATAAAATGCCTATTACTTATGATATTTACATAATTAAGTTATGTAGAAATACATAATATCAAAACTATTACAATAGTCATGGCCAAATACTACTTAAAATGTTGCATCATAACTAAACTTTCCACTTGCAAAATAATAATAAGTGAAATAATAATAGTAAGTGATTATTTACAGTGCTCTTCCGTTTTCCTGGTGTCCGTGTAGAAATATTTGTAAAATTCGAAGTTATCATATGTCAATGTACATACATGAGAGTTTGGGTGTGGTATGAGGACGAGAAGAATGGATATAGAGTGCATAATCTTTGCAGAGGGGCTACTGGATAGGTGGAAAAACTTTCAATATTCTGCAGCACATAATCACAGCACATTTCATAAGGAGGAGCAAATTTCAAATGCTTCTAATACAAAAAAATAATAAATGCCTGAGGGGATGGATATGTAGATTTCCCCAAAATTCATCATTGGATATTGAATATATGTGTTAAAATGTCACATCATATATAATAAATATGCAAGTTTAGAAAGAGCCCATTATAATCATTACTATTATTATTATTATTATCATTATTATTATTACTGCATTGATACAGGGTTTCCATATGTACTTTGTACATAATTTTGAACTTACTCTATAGCCCAGGATGGCCTCAAATTTGCAGTAATCCTCATGCCTCTACCTCGCAAGATTGTTGTGATTACAAGTATGCCTGCCATTCTCAGCTTGATGCATTAAAATTAAAAAAGTGAATACAAGTAAAGCATTCATTTAATCTATCTTTTTATAATCTTCCTAATATTGTAGATCTGTAATTCAGCACAACACTCCATCACGGTTCAGTAGTCCACAATAGTAGTGGGATTTCCATAGAAGTTTTTGAAAACAACTTTTTACAACTCAGCATATTAATATGGCTTACTTTATATACCTCATTTGTGTACTGTTTTGCTGGATGGTTAAGACCAAGATAAAGCAAGATCTATATAAAAAGAAATATATCTTTTGTATCTGATAAGGTCAGTCAAGTCCCTTCAGGACTTACCCTCAAACCCTGTACCACAGTTTGTAGATACTTTGTCTGTGTCAGCCATGTGAATGAGTCATGGCCCAATTACTTTCCCAATTTGCTCTCTGTGAAAGACTGAGATAATGTTTTATCTCCATGTGACTCTCCTTAGGCACACTATACCTCATTGATCACATTTCTCTGTGGCTCCACAATCTTCTTCTTTTTTTTTTTTTTTTTTTTTTTTTTTTTTTTTTTTTTTTTTTTTTTTTTTTTTTTTTTTTTTTTTTTTTTTTTTTTTTTTTTTTTTTTTTTTTTTTTTTTTTTTTTTTTTTGAGACAGGGTCTCACTGTGTAGTTCAGGCTGGCCTTAAGCTCACTTTGTAGCTCAGGCTGGTCTTGAACTCACAACAATCCTCCTGCCTCAGCCTCCCTAGTGCTGGGATTACAGGCATGCGCCACCACGCCCGGCTTCCATAATCTTCTTGATCAGAAAATTTGGGGCACAACTGAGATACAGTACAGGTTCATCTAAGTCCTCAGTCTTTACTGAACTTGAAAAGCTAAGGCCAAAATGTTCACTGACCTTGTAGCCCTGCCTTTTCCCCAATTTTTGATTTGCACAGTTCAGTTGTTAATCCCCCAAGAAGAGAAGCTGATTAATACCCTTTGAATATGCAGTTCAGTTTACCCTAAGTATCTGTCTATTTATCAAACATCTTAGCCATAATGTGGAACAGGTATTTTCCATCAAGTATTGAGTACTGAACCTTAAACCCTTACAGAATATGATGAAAAAATTTTTAAAAACAGTAATAACCACATATTTTTACACAGAAATTTAGTAATCTAACCATATAAAGCAGTATACCAGGAAGGTCCTGCAACATTTTTTTCTTGTGTTTATTTTTTTTCATTTATTATCCATTAAAAATTAAAAAAAAATACTTTTACTTGTGAGACAGTATGGTAATAATTGGCATGTCATGACAAGAAATATGTATTTATCAGACCAGAATGACAGGCATTCCAAGCCTGACCCTTCTATTACACATTGCTACCTTCTGGGTAATTGCTTGGTTCATAGTATCAGCATACATATATAGATGGTTGGGTTGAGAATCCTACAAATCAACTGCTACTTTCAAAAACCTGCTGTTGTTTCTTGGGATCATTGCCTTGCCCATCTTCTGTGTTCAAATGTGTGGCTTTGTCCCTGTCCTATTTTGAAGCTTTTTTCTTACCCTCTCCCCATTGTCCAATCCTCAATTTCTTGCATTACTTTCAGTTGTGTTATACCTTTCTATTTGTATTTCTTCTTTTGATTTCTTAAACTAAGAATACTATACAATATTTCCACATGTGTGTCTGGTTTATTTCACTTATGAATATATGTTCAAGTGCCATCCACTTAAATGTAAATTCTTCAAGTTTATCATTCTTTATAGCTGATCAGTACTCCATTGTATAAAAATGCCACATCTTTTTCAACCATTCCTCATGTGAAGAGCAGAGAAAATAGGAGGAACTTTTAAAGACATAGGTGTAGGCAAAGAGTTCATGAACAAACATGTATTCACATGGGAAACACTTGAAAGAATTAACGGCTTGGCCCAGCTGCTATTTAGAAGGTTTTGCACGTCAAAAGAAATTATCAAAGAAGAAAACAAAAAGAAAAGCCCACAAATTTCGAAAAATCTTAACAAAGGTCTGCTTTCTAGAATTTATAAAGAACTAAAATACATCAGGGTCCTTAAATTTAAAGACCCAATCCAGAAATGGGCAACGGAGATAAATACACACTTCTCAGAGGACGAAATTAAAGAAGTGAATAAATATATGAAAAAATGCTCCACATCAGTAGCCATCCATGAAATGCAAATTAAAACAACAGTGAGATACCATCTCAACCCAGGAGGAATGGCTATTATAAATAAGTCAGCCAACAACAAATGTTGGAGAGTCTGTGGGGAAAAGGGAGCCCTTCTCCACTGCTGGTGGGAATGTAGAATGGTACAACCATTGTGGACATCAGTGTGGAGACTCCTTAAGAAACTAGAATTGGAAATCCCATTCAAGCCAGCTATCACCCTACTGGAAATTTTCTCAGAGGAACTGACAACATCATATCGTAGTGATTTATGTGTACCTATGTTTATAGCAGCACAACTTGTGATAACCAAATCTTGGAAACAAGATGCCCATCACTTGAGGAATGATTAAAATTTACATTCAAGAGAGTATAGTAATAATTAATATGACATTAGAAGCCGCATACATTTAGAAGACAAAGATAACAGGCATTTCAAACATGATTTTTGGTATTACTCATTCTGTCCTCCTCACTGTAGTGGGTTAATTCACTTATCAACATATAGATTTAGTCACAGCGAGTGTTCTTCCAATTAACTGTTATCTTCAAAAACCTGATGGAAATTCTTAGGACTATTGCCTTATCTATCTTGTAAATATGCATGTGTAGTTTTGCCCCTAAATTATTTCCTAACTTTTCTCCTCTTTCTTTATTAATAAATCCTTATTTTCTATTCCTTTCCATTTAACTGCTCCTGTTATACCTCTCAGTTTTTGTTTCTTCTTTTAAGTGCTTATAGTAGGCAGTCAATATGATATTTAACCATATGGGTCTGGTTTATTTCACTTATGAATATATCATCAAGTGCATCCAGTTACCTACAAAGGCTCTGAGTTTGTTTTTCTTTATAGCTGAGTACTACTCCATAAAAATACCATATCTTTTTTATCCATTCTTCAAGTGACAGGCATTTTGGTTGTTGCCAAGATTTGGCTATCACAAAGTGTGCTAATTTAAACATGGACACATATATAACACTATGACATGATATTTGCAGGTATTTTAGGAAAATTCCCAGAAAGGAAATAGCTTGGAAGAGAATTCCAAGTACTAATTTTTTAAGGAGTCTCCACACTGATTTCCATAGGTTGCACCAGTCTTTAGTCCCACCAGCAGTGGAGAAAGGTTCCTTTTTCCCCACAGCCTCTCCAACATTTGTTGTTGGTCGATGTCTTTATCATAGCCAATTTTTTTTTCTGAGTTGAGACGATATCTCAATGTTGCTTTAACAATGTTTGAGAAATGCAACGTTGTTTGCATTTCTCAAACAGTCAGTGATGTGGAGAAGTTTTTTCATGTTTTTTTTTTTTTTTTTTTTTTTTTTTGGCCTCTCACATTTCTTTCTCTGAGAAATATGTATTCATCTCCAGTGCCCTCATTTTTGGATTGGGTCCTTAAAATTTGGGGTTCTAAAGTTTTTAGTCCTTTATATATTCTAGATAGAAGACTTGGCTAAGTGCTTATTAAGTTTTTTTTTTTTTTCCCAACTATGTGGGTTGTCTTCTCTCTCTCTTGGTGATTTCTTCTGATGTGCAGAAACTTCTCAATAAGAGAAGGTCCCTATTGTTTCTTTGAAGTATTTTGTGTGCAGTTTGATTTTTGTTCCTGAAATATTTACCTACCCCTATATCTTCAAAATTTCTATTTACTTTCTCTTCCAGGAGATTTAGAGCTTCTGATTTAATTTTTTAATCCATTTGACTTATGTTAGTGCACAGCAATAGACCGAAGTCTAGTTTTAGTTTTTGGCATGCACAAAGCCAGTTTTACCAGTGCCATTTGTTAAAGAGGCCGTCTTTCTTCCAGTGAATATGTTTGGCACATTTGTCAAAGGAAAGACGACTGAGGGTATTTGTTATTGTATCTGCATCTCTGATCTATTCCATTGCTTCTTCTGCAAGTCTATTTTTTGTCAATACCATACTGATTTTTATCACAGTACCTTTGCAGTATAATTGCAAGTCAGGGATTGTATTGCCTCCTGCCTTGCCTTTTTGCCTGGGATTTCTTTTGTTATTCTAAATCTTTTCTGGTTCTAAATAAATTGTAGGATTGATTTAGCTAGATCTGTGAGGTATGCTCATGGTATATTGATAGGGATTGCATTAGATCTGTACAACAAATTTGAGGGTATGGCCATATTTTCACAATGTTAGTTTTTCTTATCCAGGAGCAAGAAATATCTTTCCATTTAATGAAATCCTTTTAAATCTCTTTTCTCAGAGTACTGAAATTTTCATTGAATGGATCTTTTACTTCTTTTGTTAGACTAATTCCTAAGTATTTCATTTTTTGCAGTGCTATTGTAAAGGGTATTCTTTCTGTAATATCTTTCTCAGTTAATTTGTTATCTCCATAGAGGAATGCTATTGACTATAACCTGCTAAGCTACTGAATTTGTTTATTAATTCCAGGTTTTTGGGTCATCAAAGTAGAGTATCATGTCATCTGGATGTAAGAATAGTTTAACTTCTTCTTTAACTATTCTTATTTCTTTTATTTCTCTCCTTATAAAATGGCTCTAGCTAAAGATTCTAGAATTATATTGTATAGGAGTTGTGATAGAGCACAACTTTGCTTGTACCTTATCTGAGAGTAAAGTATTTTCCCCATTTAGAATTATATTTGCAGTTAGATTGTCTTATGTGCCTTTTATTAGATTTAAGTACAAGCCATCTATTCCAATTCTCTGCAGGGCTGTGATCATGAATGAAAGTTGGACTTTAGCAAATGTCTTTTCTGTATTAATTGACATGATCATGTGGTTTTTGGATTTGGCTCTATTAATATAGTGTATTACATTTTTGTATTTGCATATGTTAAACCACCCTTGCTTCCTTGGAATGAACTCTACCTGGACATGCTGTATAATACTATTTTTCTAGTGAAGAACAAATAGCAATGAGACAGTTTCACATCAAATTAGGAAGACAGATTCAATAACTAATACATTGCAAACTGTTCTTGTAATGGTTTGTTATTGCACAAGCTGCACACATGATATTCTGCTTACAGATAATATTATAGGAAATGTCTCTAATCAATGAATTAAGAAAATTTAGCTATATACTTACAATTTTAAAGCTGAATTATAGCACAATTTCAATAATTACTACTTTATACTTCATTATCTTCCTAGTGGCTGTCCATTGTACTAGAAGCCAACATAATATCCTGGTCAACCACTATGAGTGTCAATCTTTCCTTTCTCAGAATTATGCAGAAGAACCACACATTTATCCTAAATGTACTGTTTATACAAACACATCATGGTTCTTCCTTTGTATCTCCCCCTTTCTGTCTAGACCCGTCAAAGATGGGTACTCTATTGTGATCAAAACATTATAGGTGCCCTATCTCAGAGACGCAATAAAACACAGTCCAGCAGTCCACAATGATAGTGAGTTATCTAAAGAAGTTTTTGACTATAGCTATTTACAGATCAACTAATTACTATGGCTCCACGTTACATGCCTAATTTTTATACTTTTTTGCTGAATGGTTAAGAATGAGACAAAGCAAGACCTATTAAAAAAGATGTAGCTTTTGTATCTGATGAGGTCAGTTAAGTACCCTCAGGGTTTAACTTACAATCGTGTACCTCACTCTGTAGACCCTTCATCTATGTCAGCTATGCGGATGAGTCATGGCCATTGCTTGACCAGCTTACTTTCTGTGAGACCCTCAGAGAAAGTTTTCTCTCCATGTGACTCTCCCCATGCACACTACAGATCATCGATTGCCTTCATCTGTGGCTCCATAATCCCATTGATCAGAAAATTTGGGGCACAACTGAGTTTGATGATGTTGCAGTACAGGTTCTCCTATGTCCTGAGTATTCGCTGACCTTGAAAGGCTAGGGCCAAAATGCTGGCTGACCTTGCAGCCCTTCCATTTGTCCAATTTTTGATCTATGAACTTAGGTTGTTAACCATCCAGAAGAAAGGCTGCTTAGTACCCTTCAACATATGCCATTCAGTTTGCCCTAACTACCTAACTAAATTATTTTTAGTAATTGTTGTACATTTCTATTTGTATTTCTTCTGTTGACTACTCATAGAAGAGAGAATATATGATATTTGCATATGTGTGTCTGGTTTATTTCACTTATGAGTATATGATCCAGTGGCATTCACCTCAATAAAAATGTTTCAACTTTATCATTCCTTATAGCTGAGTAATACTCCATTATATAGAAATGCCACATTTTTATCAACGATTCCTCATGTGATGAATATCCTGGTTGTTTCCAAGATTTTGCTATCACAAATTGTGATGCTATAAAAATAGGTACACATATATCACTATGATATAATGTTTTCTATTCCTCTGGGAAAATTCCCAGTAGGGGAATAGCCGGCTTCAATAGTATTTCTAGTCCTACTCTTTTGAGGAGTCCTCACACTGATCTCCACAATGGTTGCATGAGGCTACATTCCCAGCAGCAGTGGAGAAGTGTTCCCTTTTCCCCATATTCTCTCCAACATTTGTTGTTGGTTGATTTCCTTATGATAGCCTTTCTGTAGTGAGATGGTAACTCGTTGTTTTTATTTGCATTTCATGGATGGCTAGCAATGTGGAGCATTTTTCATACCTTTATTTGCTTCTTTAATTTTGTCCTCTGAGAAGTGTGTGTTCATCTCAGATGCCCACTTCTGGACTGGGTCTTTAAATTGGAGCGAACTAATATATCTTAGTACTTCGTATATTCTAGGGAGCAAACCTTTGTCTGATTTCTTATTAGATAAAATTTCTTTCCAAATTTGTGGGTTGTCTTTTCACTTTGTTTACAATTTCTTTTGACGTGCACAAACTCCTCAAGAAGAGTTGATCCCAGTTTTTGATTCTTTCAAGTGCTTCCGGTGCTAATATATATTTGTTCATGAACTCTTGCCTATCCGTACATCTTCAAGAGTTCCTTCTGCTTTCTCTTCCAGGAGATTGAGTGTTTCTGTTTTAATGTTTAGATCTTTAATCCATTTTGTCTTTAGCTCAGTGCATGGTGATAGAGCTGGGTCAAATTTGAGTTTTGGGCATGAAGAAAGCCACTTTTTGCAGTTCAATTTGTAAAAGATGCTAGCTTTCTTCCAGTGATCTTGTTTTGCGCCTTTGTCAAAAATCACGTGGCTGACTGTGTGTGCCAAGGACTATGCATCTTCTAATCTATTTCACTGATCCTCAAGTCTATTTCGTATCCAATACCATATTGATTTTATCACAGTGGCTCCATAGTATAATTTCAAGTCATGAACTGTGATTCCACCTGCCTTGTCTATGTTGGCCAGGATTGCTTTTGCTATTCTAGGTCCTTTGTGGTTTGAAATAAATTTTAGGAACGATTTCTCTAGGTCTGGGAAGTATGTTGGTGGCAGTTTCATAGGGATTGCATTAAATCTGTACAACAATTTTTGGAGTATGGCCATCTTCACTTAATTGGTTCTTCCTATCCAGGAATATGGAATACATTTCCATTTTCCGAAATCCTCTATATCTTTTCTTAGGGTATTGTAATTTTCCATGAAAAGATCTTTGACTTCCTTGGTAAAGTGAATTCCAAGGTATTTCACTTTCCACGGTGCTATTGTAAAGAATATTGTTTCTATAGTTTCCCTCTCAATGTGTTTGTTATCTGAGTAGAGGAATGCTATTGACTTTCGAGTATTGACTTTGTATCTTGCTATACTAGTGAATTGCTGTATCAATTTTAGTAGCTTCTTGGTGGAATTTTTTGCATTTTCCAAGTAAATATATTGTCAGATGGAAATAGTGGTAATTTAACTTCTTCTTTACCTATTGGTAGTCTTTTTATTTCTACCTCTTTTCAAAAGGCTGGTAAAAATTATTCCAGACTATATTGAATAGGAGGGATGATAGAGGACATCCTTTTTTTCTAACTCATTTAAGAGTAAAATATTTTAGTTTTCCCTCTTTTAGAATTATACTAGTCATTGAGTTGTCATAATGACTTTTATTAAGAAGCAGAGCCCATCTATTCCAATTTTCTGTAGGGTTTTGAACACGAATGAGTGTTGGACTTTGTGAAAACCTTTCTTTGCAGCAATTGAGATGATCATGTGATTTGTGGATTTCAGTCTATTAATATAGTGTATTACATTTATAGATTTTTGAATATTGAACCATTCTTGTATCTCTGCGATGAATCCTACCTGGTCATGGTGTATGATCTTCTTGATGATTTGCTGTATTCTATTTGCTAGGATTTTATTGAGGATTTTTGCATCTATGTTCATGAGGGACATTGGCCAGTAGATTTCTTTTTTGGTTGTGCCTTTCCCTGATTTTGGAGTCAGTATAATACTTGCATCCAAAAATGATTTTGGGAGGACTACTTTCTTTTCGATTTCATTGAAGAATTTGAGGAGTGTAGGGATTATGTCTTCTATAAATTTCTTGCAGAATTCAGCTGTGACTCCATCAAGACCTGGAGTTTTCTTTGTCGGTAGGCTTTTTATTATGTTTCGTATCTCATTGGCTGTTATTGTTATTGAGATTTCTTGTTCAGTTTTGATAATTTGTACTTTTCTAGGAATATGTCCATTTCTTCTTGGTCTTCTATTCTTTGAGTGTAGAGATTCTCAAAGAAACTATTGATAATGTTCTAAATTTCAACTGGGTCTGTGGTTAATTCATCATTTTCATTCCTTATTGCTTATATTTGAATTTTGTCTTTCTTCTTTTTGATGAGTTTGGCTAGAGGCTTATCATCTTTATTTAGTCTTTCAAAGAATCAACTTTTAGCTTTGTGGGTTTTTGAATTGTTTTCTTCATCTCAGTTGAATTAATTTATGTTCTAATCTTTATAATTTCTTTCCATCTTCATGCTCTGGGTTTGGTTTGCTCTTCTTTTTTCTACATGTAGGAGGTGCAACATTAGAGTGTTTATTTGTTCCCTTTGTGTTTTCCTAGTGTGTGAGTTCATAGTTATGACTTTCCCTCTAACATCTGCTTTCATCACATCCCATTATTTCAAGGAAGTTGGGGTTGAATTTTCTGTGAATTGTAGATATTTTTGTATTTCTTGTTTAATTTCTTCTGTGACCCATTGATTGCTGATTAGGGTGTTGTTTAATTTCCTTGAATATAGTGGGTTTTTCTAGTTTCTTTCATCACTTATTTCCAGTTTCATTGCACTATGGTCAGATAATATGCATGAGATAATTTCTCTTTTGTTGCATATACTTAAGCATGTCCTGTGAACTAGTATGTTGTCTCTTTTGGAAAATGACTCATGAGTAGCTGAAAAAAATTTGTATTCATCTATGGTTGAGTGGAACACTCTGTATATGTTCACCAGGTCCATTTCTTCCAAAATCTGGTTCACTTCTGCTACTTGCTTGCTAATTTTTTCTCTGGTTGATATATCTTTATGAGATAAGGAGTGTTAACATGTCCTGTTAAGATTGTGGTCTTGGATATTAGGTTTTTCATATCCATGATGATTTGTCTTACATAGTTGGGTGTTCTTGTGTTTGGTTCTTAGATATTTATGAGTATTACCTCTTCTTGAATTTTTCCCCTAACCAATATATAGTGGCCTTCTTTATGTTGTTTGATGATTCTTGGTTTGAAGTTGAGACTGTCTGAAAACAGAATTGCTACTCCTACTATTTTCTGAGTTGCGAGGACATGTAGAATTGTTTTCCATCCTTTGTCTTTGAGCTCATGAATGTCTTTTTTATTGAAGCATGTTTCTTTTATGCAACATATTGTTGAATTTTATTTCCTTATCCACTGTGCCAATCTATTTATCTTAATTGGTTAATTGAGTCCACTTACATTGATGAATATAATTGAAATGTGTTGACTTATGATTGTCATATTTTCCTGCTGTTGTATACTCCTTTTTATCCTGTGTTTAATTGTTTGTCCTGTTTAGTGGGTTCCTCCCATTCTCTTTCTTGGAGTTCTGGTCATTGTGTTCTCTCTCTAGAACATCTTTCAGCAGCCTGTGAAGGGATGGCTTTGTCATCATGAAATTCTTTGGTTGTTCCTTTTTGTGGAAGTGTTTCACTTATCCATCAAACTTGAAAGACAGTTTTGCAGGGTATAATAGTTTTGGCTGAAATTTATTTTTATACTGGACTTGATGAACTCTACTCCATGCTCTCCTTGCCTTCATGGCTTTTGTAGAGAAGTTGGCTGTAATTCTGATGGGTTTTCCTTTGAATGTGATCTGCTTCTTTTCTCTAGCAGCTTTAAGTATATTATTCTTGTGTTAGGTTTCTGGGATCTTGAGTATTATGTATTTTGGTGTGTTTTTACTTGGGTTGAAGTTATTTGATGTTCTGTATGCTTTGGTTACCTGAAAGTTGGATTGTTTCCTCATATTTGGGAATATTTTTGCTATTACTTCTGTTCATATTCTTTTTTATCATTTTTATTGACTCCTTCATTCTCATTTATGCCAATTAATCTCACATTGTTCATCTTGGCATCATCTTTTGGGTGATGGATTATTTTTTCTTGCATTCTTATTTTTGAGAGATCATTTCTCACCTTTTCACTAACTGCACTAGCATCCTGAAAATCTGAAACTCTGTCTTCACTTACAGTCAAATGGTTTTGTAGACTCATAATTGATATTTTTAGTTCTTCTATATTTCTTTGACTCTGTTTCACATGTTCTATTTCTTTTTTGTGTTGTTCATTCCAGAAATCTATATTTATGATTTCTATTTTTTTTAGTCAATGTCTTCTTTAGAGGTAGCTATTAATTCTTTTACTGCAGAGTTTTTTCCAAATTGGGTTTCCTCCATATATTTCCGGAATTGATTCTATACTTCAGATGCTATGATTTCAAATAATTCTTTTTTGATTTCAGAAATTATTTCTGCTTTAAGTTCCTCTTTACCTTTCTGCTGTTGTTTCTTTGCTTCTGATGCTGTTAATTCATACGTTTCAGCTGGAATAGTGTCCTCTGCACTTTTTCTGGGTGGGTATTTGGTTTCCCTCATAACTTTCTGTATTTGATTCATTACTTCAGATGATATTTATTCAAAAATTTCTATCTTTGTTTCAGGCATTAATTGTGGTCTGAGTTCCTGGATACCTTCCTACTTTTGTTCCTTTGCTTCTGTCTCTGTTCATTCATTCATTTCAGTAGAGCTAGTATCCTCTGCACTTATTGGTAGACTAGATACCTGAGATTGCACTTTTCTCCTTGTCTTTGTCATTTTCTATGAGAGAGAGTTCTACACCTCTGAACTTTGGTGTAGAGCTTTGATGCAGTTAAATCTTTAGTGTGTAATGGTATTTGGGAGCCGATCTATTAAGTTTGAGATTATACAGTTATTCCTGGCCTAGATCTAGCTGTTGTGTTCAGTTCCTTTTTGATGCAGCTCTTTTGGTACAACTGTGAGCCTGTGGTTCCCCTCTTTTAGTTCCCTGGTCTGGGGAGCACTGGGGAGAGCAGAAGGTTTCTCTCACACTCACCAGGCCGGGCAGGGATGGATCGAGTGCTGGGAGAGTCACAGAAATTCTTGCTCCTGTGGTGGGCTTGGGCGAAGGGGCCCAAGGGATTTGTTAGG
Organism: Ctenomys sociabilis; assembly: GCA_004027165.1. Taxonomy (NCBI): domain Eukaryota; kingdom Metazoa; phylum Chordata; class Mammalia; order Rodentia; family Ctenomyidae; genus Ctenomys; species Ctenomys sociabilis. The sequence goes on from PVKA01026067.1 coordinate 30,391, forward strand.
TAGGCCTGTCTGGAGTGTCTCAGGCAGGTCTCTGGCTAGGATGTCTTGGGGTCTGAGGCTCTTGATGGCACAGAACATGCAGGGAGAACCCAAAGTTCTCCCTCAGACTCACCACACACTCACCAAACCTGGATGCTGAGAGTCGGGGAAATTCCCACTCGCTCGTTGGGCTTGGGGGAGGGGTCTCAGGGAAGTTGTGTAGCGAGTGGGCCCTGTATGCAGGCAGGTCACTTGCTAGGCAGGCTTGGTGACGGGGACTCCAGGTAGTGTAGTGCGCATGGGAAGAAGCAAAAGGCTCTCCCTCAGACTCACCACACACTCACTGAACCAGAATGGTGAGAGTCAGGGGGATAATTCTCTTGATAATTTGCTGTACTTTATTTGTTATGATTTTATTGAGGATTTTTGCATCTATATTCATGATGAATACTATCTTGTCATTCTATTTTTAAGGCACATCTTTCTCTTCATTTGGTATCAGTATATAGTTGCCTCCAGAAATTATTTTGGGAAGATTTCTTTCTTTTCAATTTCATTAAAAGATTTGAGGAGTATTGGGATTATATAGAAGTGAAATATTTTTAAAGAGCCTCAAAAATACCAGCCTTTACTATTGCATTTGAAGAGTCATATCTAATTTTTTCGGCCTTCCAGTACAGTTTTATTCTAGACATTCTCCAACATTTGCAGGCCTTCAGTTTTGAAGTAGTGTTCCATGTTTGATTACAATTGCTCTCAGCTTCGGTATTGAACTTAGAATCCCTGAACCGATCAGCGTGCCAACTCACAAGGCCACTGGCTATTTTCAACACCACAGAGGGCCACTGGGGACTGTCCTACCACAGATCATGGAAGTCTACTCAATCAATCCTCTCACATAATTATGCACATATTTTCTATCAGTTCTATTACTTTTGGAATCTGAACTAATGCAGACTTTGCAAGTGAGAATGATTCTAGAGAAATAGAATTCAGGGATGAATTTCTCTGCTTGGTTTTGTGGTTTCTGAAGTTGGCTCTCTATTTTGGTTAAGATATAATGTTTCTATGGTTATTTCTTCTATAGGTTTAGAAATTAAAGACAGTCTGTCTTATTAACTACTTAAAGTAATATGTAATAAAATATATATTTAGTCGCTCTAGTTCACCACTTACGAAATACAGAGTTTATTAAATTTATTTATTTTTATTTTTTTATGAACCAGGGATTGAACACAGGCCATTGCACTTGCCAGGGAAGCACTTATTCCACTGAGCCAACTCCCTGGCCGCTAGTTAGTCAAATTTGTATACAATACTTTAGAATATTGTTGGAAGAATTATAATTATGTTGGTTGGTTTTACTTAGCATCCCAGGGAAAAACATTAGAGGCAAATAAAGAGCTAAATGATCCAAATTCCAAGCTCATAACACATGATCAGTCTAAGCATGTCCTGAAGATTAGTATCCTGCAGCATATCATATGCCATTCACTTTGCCTTATCTGACTCAATTGATTTTACTTGTTGTATGCTTCCTTTTGTATTTCTACTTTTCGCTGGTTATACTAGGGAGACTATACGATATTTACACATGTGTGTCTGGTTTATTTCACTTATGAGTATATGTTCAAGTGGCATCCACTTCAGTATAAATGCTTCAAACTTATCATTCTTAATAGCTGAGTAATACTCCATTATATACAAATACCACATCTTTTTCAACCATTCCTCATGTGATGGACATCTTGGTTGTTTCCAAGATTTTGCTATCACACATTGTGCTGCTATAAACATAGGTATACATATAT
>PVKA01026068.1:0-32143 GCA_004027165.1 Ctenomys sociabilis
TTTTTTTTTTTTTTTTTTTTTTTGTCTTTTTGAGACAGGGTCTCACTATGCAGTTCAGGCTGGCTTTAAGCTCACTTTGTAGCTCAGGCTGGTCTCGAACTCACAACAATCCTCCTGCCTCAGCCTCCCGAGTGCTGGGATTACAGGCATGCGCCACCACGCCCGGCTAACCTTTAACCTTTAAAAAAAAAAAAAGGCTGAAGAGCATATGGGTTAGATCTCTTTGTCAAAAATCAGATGGTTAAAACATACATGAGGTTGTTTCTCCATCATCAGTTCTACTCCATTGGTCAGCATGTCTGTTTTTGTGCCAGTACCATGCTGTTTTTATTATTATAATTTTGTAGCATAACTTGAAAGCTGTGGTTGCAGTGTCTCCTTTTAAAAACAGAATTTTTCACAAACCTTCATGTCACCTGTACACAAGGACTATGTTAATCTGTGTAGTGCTCCAGCTTTAGTACATGTACTGACAAAGTGAATGCTCACTGTTTTCCTGAGGTCTTTTTCTACACATATAGCATGTCTTGTGCCTGTGTTTGCTTTTTATTTTTCTTTTTCTAATCCAAAGTATTATAAGTCAGGCTAAAGCCAATTGTCTGGCCACTCCCAGTGTGGATTCTGAATACAAATATAAAGATGACATTACAGTGTGGCTTTGTATTGTTTTGGTTTTGGTTTTGGCTTCTTTTTCAAGACAGAGTCTTGCTATGCAGTTCAGGCTCCCAATGAACTTACTGTGTACCCCAAGCTGGCCTCAGATTCTCAGCAATCCTCCTGCCTCAGCCTCCCAATGCTGGGATTATAGGCATGTACGAGCTGACTTTGTATATTTTCATAAACTTTCTGAATTTGTCTCAGGTACTATTGCAGCTGTAGAGTGTAGCCATTATCACACCTGCATACAAACAGATGCACAGAATAATAATGATGGAAAATCCCACCATTCCTATAAAACAAAGGAGATAGACAGAGAGGGAATTGGAGTTGGAGTTGAAAGAGGATAATTAGTCCTGCCAACATCAGAGTTCATAGTAATGGTTTAGTTTATAGACTGAAAATAGCAAAAGTTTATTTTCCTTCTTTTGAAGTTACAAATACTCCTATATATGTAAAAGCCATTTTTAAAAAAGAAAACATTTTAAGAGGTTTAAACATGAAGCGATAAATGCTACATAAAAGCATTAAGATACTCTAGGATGTGTTTCATGGGTCCATTTACTCACAACCTGCTCCACATTGTACACAAGGCAGCATATATTAATGAGCTAATAAACCATGCCATGTCAGGCTTTATTGTTCGCTGGACATCTGTTCAGCTTTTATCACTCAAAAATCCAAGGCTTTGGAGATGCTAAAGATAGTAATGATAATAAATACCCATCATTTTACTATTACCCTTTCTTCACAAACTAGAAACAGTCTTAAATCATTCATTCCAAATAAAAATGTTTAAATTATTCCAATTTGAAGTCTACTGGAAGTAGTTTAAAATGATTTGTTATAATTATAAAATGTACTAACTATATAAAAGTACATATGGCAGGTGTAAACAGTCATTTACAACCACATTTAAGAATCCCAGCACTCAGAAGGCTGAGGCAGAAGGATCTTCATGAGTCTGAGGCCATCCTGGGTCACATAGTGGGTTTTAGGCCAGCCTGTACTATATAATGAGACCTGTTTAAAAAAGTAAAAAGTAGTGTTATATGTCTCTTTAATTCATAAACATTTTTTATTTAAAGAAGACTCAGACACACCAAAGATAGCTGGGCATGGTGGCACGCACCTGTACTCCAAGCAAGAGCACTGCAAGTTTGAGCCAGCCTGGGCAACTTAGTAAGACCCTGCCTCAAAAAGTAAAATGTGGGCTGGGATACAGTTCAAATGAGAAGGCCCTAGGTTCAATCCATCAGTAAGAAATCTATAAAAAAAAAAAAAGCAAATGTGTTGTGAATTCAGCATAATAGAAGTTGAATACAGGGGTAAAAGATTAAAGATGCAAAGGTGGCGAAGTAAAGGTTAGTGCAAATAGAAGGTGGAAAACTATTGGTGGGAGCTTAGCATGCATAACAGCTCTCCATTTAGAGTAGGTCTGTTTGGTGGATATTGTTATTGTCTAACCATGTAAGTTGAATTTGTACATCATGTGGAACTGCCCTAGGTCACTCACTGATGGCTGTTTCAGCAAAACCTCTTTCAAGGCAGTTTAGTTGCCTTAGAGATGAAGTATCACTGTTAGTCATGGAAGTTCTTTATAATAGTACCATTGTGATCCAAGGAAAGGAATAAACTGTTGGGAATATGAAAGCCAAGCCTTCAGCAACCTTCAGTCTGTGATCTACACTGCAGACACCCCTGGCCTCCAGGGCTGCAGGGCAGTTGCGGTAACCCAGTGCTTCCACCAGGCCTTGCAAGCATCTCCATCCTCAGCATAACTGAGACCAGATACCTGCTCTGTCCTTCCCAAGCCATCTTCTGTTCTTGCTTTTTATCAAACACAGTGTCATTCATCCAGAGGTTAGAGGGGAAACTTAAAGGAGACCTCCCTCATGCTTCTGCCCCTCACCGATGGATGCCCCACTCCACCTCCTGCAGCACTCTCTTGGCCACCTCCTGCAAGGGAGCAGAGAAAGCAGTCTCCCTCCTGAGCAATCCATTCAAAAAGGAGACCATAGTGGTATGGGTAAAAACAAAAGATCTGAAAATCCTTCACTCTCCATCCCTCATTGCCTAATTGGTGCAGTAGTCTGTGGCCCTGTTTCCCTTAATGGGGCTTAGCACCACCATGGCCAGTAGCAATCCACAGCATGGGCCCACGTGGCTTCTCAGGCTGGGTCCTTAAAGAGCTCCTTACCCTCACCTGCTGTCTTAAAACACTCCCTCTGTGAACACCGCACAAGCTCAGCTACCACACTGCAAGAAGCCACGTAAGGACTGCAGGGGAATTGCTGTAGCTATAGTTGTCAGTTGCCCCTGTGGAGGCTTCCAGGTGCAGTAGCACATGCCTGCTGCGTGTGTGCATGTGTGCGTGCGTGCATGTGTGTGTGTGTGTGTGTGTGTGTGTGTGTGTGTGTGTGCACAAGCCTTCCTACTGGGACTGGATCTTCTCTTAATTCACCTACCCTACACCCCAGCTAATCAAGTCATCCCCAACCCCCTGAAGCACCCATGATTTTCTGGTCTTCCCACCTGGGGCCTCAGATACTATAGAACAGAGATACAGTTGGGTTGGCTCATCTAAATTCCTGACTTGGACTGGATAGCTTACCTGTCTGGTAAGCATGAGGACCTGGGTTTGATCCCCAGTACCACATGCCATGCCAGCCTTATGGTGAGACAGCCACCAAAACCAGGCATGTTGGCACATGACTAATCCCAGTGCTGAGGAGGCTGAGAAAAGAGGATCACTAGGAGTCTGCACTGCATAGCGAGACTCTGTATCAAATAAATAAATAAATGGATTTTTTTTACATTAGGTTTAAAACAATAAATAAATTCCTGACTCACAGAGTCCATAATCATAATAAAATAGTAGTGATTGCATTCCACTAAGTTTGGGAGTAGTTGGTTATGCAAAAAAAGATAACTAGAAAATGGATCTTTTCAACTGTGTGTGTGTATGGTACTGGGAATTGAATCTGGGGCACTTTACTTGAACTATATCCCCAACCTTTTTTATCCTACTTTAAGACAATCTTGCTAAGTTTCCTAGGCTGGGCTCTAACTTGCAATCTTCCCTCCTCAACCTCCATAGTAGTTACTATTATAGGTGTGTGCTATTACACCTAACCCCCTCAAAATAATTTAAGGCAATTTTGTTAACATGATAGTTCATAAACCACAATGCAAAAAGTGTTGGAGGAAACAGTAGAACTCCACTAACTGGCTGGACGTGGTGGCACACCCCTGTATCCCTGCACTTAGGAGGCTTTGGCAGGAGGATTGCTATAAATCAGAGACCAGCCTCAGCTCCATCCTTAGACCAAGGCCAGCCCGGACTGCATGGACTTGCCTCAAAAACAAAACAAATAAAAAATTTCATTAATTGGATTATAAGAAGAGGTTGTGATAGTCAGCTTGAACTACTGTAAACAGAATTTATTTTGTTACAGCTCTAGAGCCCAGGGGTCCATAATGATGAAGGTCCAGGGCAGTTTGTTTCCTAGTAAGGGCTCTCCCTCAGGTGCTGATGGCTGCCTTCTGTCTGTGTCCTCACAGAGCAAAAAGATTAGCTGGCTTCCAGGGTCAGTAGCAATTAAGAACATCAAATAAGGCTAGGGATCCTATCTCATCAGCACTCTGCCCTTTACCTCATTTTTTTTTTTCCTTTACCTCATTTAACATCATCACATACTCATTCCAAAACAGCCACACTATAGAGTAGGGGCTCAACACTTGAGTGAGGGGTCAGGAGTACACACATTCAACTTACTAGCAAAGAGAAAGTACCCTGTTGATTTTTGACAAAGGGACCCAAATATGCTGATGGAAAGATAGCTTCCTTAATAAATGATACTGGGAAAATTGCCTGTCTATGTGCAGAAGACTGAGTCTAAACTTCTGTCTTTCACCATGTACTAAACTAAAAATAAAATGTTAAGTTAGAAACATTCTTCTAGAAGATAAAATATGTGAAACACTTGAAAGCATAAGATAGGCAAGATCTTGCTGAGCAGAGCCCTGGCTGCCCTGATACAATATGAAGGGAACATACCAAACTAAACAACAAGGGGAGTATACCAAACTAAAAAGCTAGTGCACAGGGAAAGAAATAAAGGACACCCTATATAATAGGAGAAAATCTTTACTAGTTATTCCTCAGACAGAGTGCATAAAGAACTAAAAAAATTAGACTTCCCCAAATAAAGGATGGGAATTAGGGAGAATTTTTTCAATGGGAAAAATGAAAAGATGGAAAGAGCAGGGAGGAAGGGGAGGAGAAGGGGATGTAAGAAGAATTAAGATTTGATATGTGCATTGTTATCATTTGTGTCTGGTTGACCCTCCCCCCCAAAGCCTCATGCAGTTATGGGGCAGACTTCTAGACTTCACGATTAATTCATGATCCAATGCTGGGATTATGGGTGTGAATGCTATACCCAGCCTGGGGCAAATAGCCTAAATGCAATTTAAGAGAGACCGACTTGCTCTCCATTGCTGCTACATCTCCCATTTGCTCTTGCTGTCTTGTTCCTGCTCCAGTGAACTGCTGCCCTCTGCTACATGCCACTCTGCCTTGAAAACTCCACTGATTGTGAGCTAAATAAATCTTTTCTTCCTTCATTCTGTGTGTTGGGTGTTTTGTCCCAGCAATGAGTAAAAAGTAACCAAGATACCTGGACCAAGTCTCCACAAGAAATACAGTCATTATATACTGCAAACATATCTTGACATATATGGTTATTTGATCGGCTTCTTTTCTAGACCATAATAACTGAGACCTTTGACTCCAGCTTTGCTCACTGGCACAAGCGCCTAGTAACAATATTTTTGTACATAGAAGATACTGCACTTAGTGAATCTTTCACAAATAAAAAACAGAGGAAATAAAAATGGCTAACCAGTGACTTCCCAAGTTTGAATAAACATGTAACATACTGTAATTTCAAGCAAGCCTGAACCTGGGAGCCCTTATATGCTGGTGGCTGAGTCATGGGCATTAGGGCTGGCTGACTCCCCTTTCTCCTCCTTCCTTAGGCCACTGCATCTTGTCATGGCAGCCATGATGAGAGCAGCTTTTCCTCCCCTGAGCCTCAGCCATGCTGTCCTGTGGAGCCGGCCAACCATGGACTGTAACTGTGAACCAATCCTGGTTGCTGTCATTTCCAGGATTAGGTATCCTCTTACTTACTCTGTGAAAAGCCAGCTGTCACATGGGAGCAGCCCTACAGAGTGGCCCACATGACACCTGCTAACCCTACTGCCAGCAGCCACCAGCGTGACCTGGGGAGCAGGTTATCAGCCCCTTTATATGACTGTAGCCCACTCTGCAGCTTAGCTGCCACCTCATGAGAAGCCTGGGGCTAGAATCACCTTGTGTGGCTACTCATGAATTAATTCCTTATCCTCAGAAACTGAGAAATAATATTATTTGAAGATACCAAGGTTTAAGGCCATGGAGATAGCTCAGTGGTCTAAGTGCCTGCCTCAGCAAGCACAAGGACCTGGGCTTTGTACCTGGTACCACATGCCCTGCCGGCCCACCCTGGGTGTGCAGAGCCGGCCACCAAAACAGGACGTCATGGCTCAGGCCTGTAATCCCAGCACTGGGAGGCTGAAACAGAAGAACCACTGTGAGTCCAAGCTGCATAGTGAGACTCTGTACCAAATACATAAAATTTTTTAAAAATTCTGAGATTTAGGTAATTTTCAAGGGGCAAGGGAATTGGTATCCTGGGGATCAAGCTCAGGACCCTGTGCTTGCTAGGCAGGCTCTTATGCTGCTGAATTATTTCCCTAACCCTGGTAATTTTCTATAGAGCAATAAATAATGTACCAGCCTAAGAAAATTCTCCCTGAAATGTTTTAGTGGGTACTGTTGGCATTTGTAGACTCCTACAGGGGGACCAGTTTTCATAGTAAGCAGTGAATTCATTGACATGCTTTCAGCAGCAAAAGTGGAAAACACAATTAAACAAACATAAAAGTAAGAAAATATATTTTATTCTACATGAACACTCAGGTCGTCAGACATCAAGGGTAGTTAATGTGACAACTCTATGGTACAGCTGTTCTCTCTATGTCTCCTTAATGTCATATTTATTATCAGGATGGTAGCACTGTGGCTATGGTAGCCCCAACTATTTCTTATCAAGACAGAGCAGTGACCTCCAGAGAAAACAGTTCCCACTTCTAATTGGGGCCCTGCAAGGCTTCTTTTATATCTCACTGGCTGGATTTAGATCAGATACCCTTTCCTAAATTTATCACAGGCACGACAGTGAGTACCTGAACAAGATGAGGGTTGTGGTAGTTGGGGGTTGAAGGATCAAATCCTGGTGAGCAACTGTCCTGTCTACAATAAGGGACAATCTTGTTTAGTTTTTTTTGAGAAGCATAAATTGTTCTTGCCTCTTAATCCCCATTAGCCACCTTGTTACTTTATCCCTGCTGCCCTGGGATACACAAATCAAACCATCTAACATACTCAGGTCCTTTCCTATTGAAATCCCTTCCCTAGTACTGATTGCCCTAAGGAGGGCTAGAGGTTTAGCTCAGTGGTACAGCTCTGCCTGGCAAGCATGAGGTCCTGAATTTGATTCAACCAAATAAAAACTGACAATTTAGTTCCCTAAATTTCAAGACCTTTTACCCATTGGCTAATCACCTTTATCTCAAACTCTCTTTCAACAAAATAGAATGTATATTAATGCCCTGAAGTTATCTCCTACCTTATCTTAGCCAATTCTAGTTTATTATTCAAAACCAACTCAGCCAAAAATCAAGCCACTACAACTTCCTTTAGCTCAGACTTGACCAAATTATTAACTCTTTGCTCTGAAATTTGGACATATCCAACTGCTTTAGAATAATTGACTGTTTTTCCTTCTCCCTGACTGAACTTATCTAGAAGTCCAAGGAGTAATGGCTAATAATTCTCAAATCTATAGTGCCTGGCTTGCAGCAAGCATGCACAAAAATTAGTGATGCCATCTACTGTGAAACAAAGTGGTTTTCCAAGCGCCAGTCTGGCATTGCAGCAGGCCACATTTTTCTTTGGTGCTGTCCAGTTTTTTCATCTCAAGAATTGCTACAGATTAGCTCCTACCCTTACCTTGCAGTATGTCCTAAAACTGCCTGCAGCTGTTGGAAGCATCCGTATCCCAGGCATAACTGCTGATGGTAGGAAAGATTTGTGCTGTCCAATAGGGATGCCTATTCCATCCCTGCCTCCTCAGATAGCTGATTCCCCTGCACCTTAGCAAGGGCTGAGAGCAGGGAGAGGCTGGACTTGCCTCCACCCAAGAATTCCTAGATTTTTAATTGTGTCCTACTTGTAAGTTTAATTTTAACAGTTTTAATTTCAAGTTTAAATCTTATCTTTTTTTTTCCATAATTTACATGGATTCAGAGCTTGTGGGGACCCACTTTGCTATCTCCCATATGAATGACTGTACCATAAAGCAAATCATTTCATCCTCAAGTTAAAATACTTCTTTCCATGGGATTACTGAAAACATACTCATGTTTCTAGTCTTTTTACTTATATGCATCTGTATCTCTTCAGTAGCTATTACTAAAAGGCTTAATTTATAACCTTAACTGCTTTTTTTTTTTTTTTTTTTTTTTGTCTTTTTGAGACAGGGTCTCACTATGCAGTTCAGGCTGGCCTTAAGCTCACTTTGTAACTCAGGCTGGTCTCGAACTCACAACAGTCCTCCTGCCTCAGCCTCCCAAGGGCTGGGATTACAGGCATGCGCCACCATACCCGGCTTTAACTGCTTTTTGATATATTATAAAACATGTCATTCATTCTTACAGCCTACTTTTCAAACCATAAAAGATATTAAGCATTGCATATGCTTCTGTGTTAAGCGAAGTAGAATCCTATTCTCACACATCAAAGACTGGTTTCTACCACTTACAAGAAGAATCTGATCACAGTCACCATATGTTCTTTACCTATTAATGTAAATGAGAATGTTGATACTTCAGATGGGGGAGCTGGTGTAATGATAACGTGAAAGTATCATGTAATCAGTTCCCAGGAAATGTTAGATTCTATTCTCCTCGCGTCTTCCTAATCCTCAGATTTATTGAAAATTTCCTGTACTCTATTTTTTTTTAATGAGGCTAGTAAATTCCATTAGCCGATAGCAATAGAAAATAACTGTGCAGAATAATGAAGTGTGAGGCCTAGAGTGTTAAGTTCATGCTAGAGTACTCACTTATCTGTGGGACCACCCGGTTCAGTCCCTAGCACAAGGTGAGGACAGACTGAAATATGGCCTTAAAGAGATCTGCTCACTTATGCAACTCAGACTTAGGTTGCATTTATAAAGATGGTGACCCCAAGTATGAATCTGAAGGAAGGAGCCTGAAAACAGGACATTGCAACCTGTGTGTATGTGTGTGGTAATGGGGATCAGCATGTCCACATGCGCTCGGTACGTGCTTTAATTATCTACAGAACATGTCTGCATACTGTTTTTTTGAAGGACTTTTTAACTCCACAGTGACTGGGATTCCATTTTTGTTCTTTTCCATTCCTATGAAAGGTTTGGTCAGCAGGCTTTCCCTGAGCTTTGACATCTATCTCCCTGGCTGGTTAATTTCCTATGTGGCCATGGCTGTGGCCGTGGCCGTGGACCTGACCTCTCATCCCACACAACCCCTGACACAAATGCACTGCCATCTTGTGCAAACAGATGTGCACAAATGTCTCACCACTGTGAAAAAACCACCACATAGTTCTCATCTCCCAAATGATAAAGTAGCAGAACAGCATGTTATGTCTGAGATTAACTCCAGCACCTTTCTCAAGAAAACATCTTTTCATAAGCTTCAGTTTTTTCCTGTGTTACTTGAACCAGTCTTACTTGAGCAAAAAAGGTCATCTCCCTGGAGAATAGCAAGACCTACATTTTTCTAAATTAATGTACTCTCTGACAGGCATTCACCAAGTATGTTGACATACAAATGTGTCATATATATTACCTTCCTGAAAAAAGAGATTTTTATCAAAAGCAAATATTAACTGAATGTATCCTCCTTTTATTTATTTTTTTTTTTTTTTTTTTTTATTTTTTTGCAGAACCGGGGATTGAGCTTAGGCCCTTGTGCTTGTCAGGGAAGCGCTTATCCACTGAGCCATCTCCCCGGCCCCTACATCCTCCTTTTATATACAATAAATCTTCAGTAAAGCTGGATATAATATATATATATATAACTTGATGCTATAAGTATATCTAAATCTCATTTACTCTGATTACATTCACTCATTTCCCATTGATTCTGTATACAGTGGTTAGGGTCAAGGTTGGCCTTGGCCTTATGGGGATATTTGATTCTGTTCTCCAATTTGGCTTGATGCCAGAATCATGGAAAAAATTAAGTTTATGAACCAAGGTCCCACTGTATGTGACATCTAAAGGTAGTGGTTTAGATGTGGTTATCAGAGGGGGCCAGGGATTTAGCTCAATGGCACAGCCCTTGCCGGGCAAGCATAAGGCCTTGAGTTTGATTCTTTTTCCTGCCCCAAAATAGATGTGGTTACCAGGGTGGGAATGCAGCTCAGTGGTAGACTGTTTACCTTGCCTTTGCAAAACCCTGGGTTCAATCTCAAATACAGACTGCGCATAGTAGCACATGCCTATAATCCCAGCATTTGGGAGGCTGAGGCAGGAGGACCACCATGGTTGAGGCCAGCCTGGTCTACATAGTAAGTCCCTATATCAAAAATAATGTTTTTTTCAAATACTATTAAAAGAAGAGGGGGCCAGGGAGATGGCTCAGTGGAATAAGCACTTCCCTGATAAGCTCAAGGGCCTGAGTTCAATCCCCAGTTCTGCCAAAAAAAAAAAAAAAAAAGGAAAACATGAATGTGATTTTATATTAGTTTTTTGATATTTTACAATTGTACTTTAGCTTTTCCTTTGTAATCAAGCATCTTCTTATAATATGTAGGTGGCAAATTCATAGAAATGAATAGCAGGATTTTGCTTTATTAATAACCAGGTTCATAATAGGTAATACCTTAATGTTCAGGGAATAATATTTCTGATTAACTAGGAACAGAATTATTAATTTATGGCCAAATTAACTTATGGCAGTAGATTTCAGGGGACTATAAATTTAATTGTTTCTTGGTAATCTAAATCTAATTTTTTTATTACTTGCATAATTTAAAATGTCAAAATGATGAATAGAATATCTACAGCTCAGTAAGAAATATATAATGAACAAAATTGAATTTTTGGTAATTGGATACATTTGTTAATTTGGATAATTGTCTTTTGATAACTGGCATATACATTGTCCCCCTGGACTATGAGCATCTTGAGGACAATTATGTATTAGTCTTTGTGTGTAAGTTGCTTTGCAGAGTCCAACTCATGATAGAACCTCAACAAAGATTTGTGTATGAATAAATAAGAATGGTATACAGACCATCAGAAGTTAATTGACAGGCATATAAACTTTTTAAATATTCATTTAAGCATCTGAGATAAAAAAATGTAAAATGCTGTCTTCATTAGCTTTTTTCTTTAACAACTTGATTGAGATGTTATTGTGCTGTATTATGTTACAACAATGTTGTGTTAGTTTTTTGCCATTTGACAAAATACCTGGTAAATGCTGAACACAATGGTGCACACCTATAATCCCAGCACTTCAGAGGCTGAGGCAGGATTGCCAGGAGTTCAAGGCCAATTTGGACTGCATTGAAACTACATAGTGAGAGCCGGGCGTGGTGGCGCATGCCTGTAATCCCAGCACTAGGGAGGCTGAGGCAGGAGGATTGTTGTGAGTTCGAGACCAGCCTGAGCTACAAAGTAAGCTTAAGGCCAGCCTGAACTGCACAGTGAGACCCTGTCTCAAAAAAAGACAAAAAAAAAAAAAAAAAAAGAAAGAAAGAAACTACATAGTGAGACCCTGTTTCACAAACAAACAAAACAAAACAACTTAAGGAAGAAGTCATCTGGCTCATGACTTCAGCGGGGTCAGACCAGGATCTGCTGGTGCCAAGATTTGGGACCTGTGGTGAAGCAGAAACAGCCCAAGGCAGGGTATGGTGAAGGAAAGCTACTTCCCTCCAGCCAGCCAGGACCCAGAAAGAAAAGGAAGGTGTAGAGGGTGAGGAGCAAGGGCCAGGGAGCACCTGCACACCTCCTGTGTCTGTCCCCCCATGGGAATACTGTCCCAAGGGAGCTTAGCGCACTACTGAGATCAGAGCCCTCCTGATCTGTTTGCTCCCCCAAAGCCATCTCCAGCCAGGCAATCAACACTGAGCTTTTGGAGGAAAATTTGGATCTCAGCTGGAATACATGTCATAGAATTCATCCACTTCCAATATATAATTCAGTAACTTTTAGTAGCTATGAAGTTAGTGATACAGTCACCAACATATATCATTTTTTGGACATTTTCACACATGCACCAGTACTGTCATGCCCACTTACAGTTGCTACCTATAGCCCCTAACCTCCATGACATGAAAGTAGAATCATACAAAGTGTGTGATCTCAGGGCCAGGGAGATAGCAGCACAGCACCTGCCTGGCAGGCGTGAGGTCCTGAGTTCAATTTCTGGTCCCCCCAAAAAAATCTTTTAAAGGGGCTGGGGATATATGTCTGTGTGAAGGTCCTGGTTCAATCCTGGTACTACAAAAAAGGAGAAGGAGAGGAAGAGGAAGAAGACCTTTTTTTTTGGTCTTTTTGAGACAGGGTCTCACTATGCAGTTCAGGCTGGCCTTAAGCTCACTTTGTAGCTAAGGCTGGTCTCGAACTCACAACAATCCTCCTGCCTCAGCCTCCCGAGTGCTGGGATTACAGGCATGCGCCACCTTGGCAGCCAGGGAACTTTAGACACTAACCTTATGCATGTTCTGTGTGTAATCTATAACATTAATTCCTAGATATGTGATTGCCAAGTTGCAAGGCAGATACATTTGTAATTTTGATATATATGGCAAAAATTCTATCTTGATTCCACTTCACTGGAAGAGTTCAACTTTTTTATAAAGCATAGTATGCTCCTATATATAGCTTTGTTGCTTTTTGAACTATTTTGTTCCACTGTCTGTTTGTGTAACAAATTCTTGCTATGCATTTGGGGGTCTTGAACTCTTATGTAGCCAGGTTAGCCTCAAATTCATGGTGGACCTCGTGCCTCAGCCACCTGAGAGCTGTGATTACAGGTGTGCACCCCACTGGACCTATAAGTGTATTTTTGGTTTGGTTGCTTTGTTTCTGATTTTTTTGTTTGGCTGGTTTTGTGGAGGTTGTTTATTGGTTGGTACTGGGGATTGAACCCAGAGCCTTCACACCGATCTGTATCCCAGCCCTTTTCATGTTTTTCATTTTGAGGGGAAATGGCTCAGTGGAATAAGTGCTTCCCAGCAAGCGCAAGGGCCTGTGTTCAATCACCAGTTCCACAAAAAAAAAAAAAAAAAAAACGGGGGCCCTGCCCATTAGCTTAGTTGTTTAAGTGACTAATTAAACAAAACAATCAGAATGCTGTGGTTCGATCCCCCAGATCCTCAAGCCTTACCAGACCTTCCCAGAAGGCAACCTGAGCCAGCCCAAAATTTTTTTTTTTTTTTAAATTGATTCATTTCAAGACAGGTACACACTAAATCACCATTGTCTCACAGGATCTAGAGTTATGGGTGTGCACCCCCTTAGCTGGCTGAAAACCCAGAGTAGTGTGTCACAGTGTCTGGTAGGGAAAGACTGAGTTTGCTCTTCTTGCAAGCCCCTTCACCATGCAGACGTGCAATACCTTGTTCTTTCTTCAGGATTTTCAAGCACTTATTCCACTGAGCTATCTCTCTTCTTCACTATTCTTATTTATTTTTTCATGTAAACTTTAGAATCAATTTGTCTGATTTCAGGGGGAAAGGTGTTAGTTTTGTTGAAGTGACTTTATGAGGTTAAACTTTAGTGTCTTTTTTTTTTTTTTGTCTTTTTGAGACAGGGTCTCACTATGCAGTTCAGGCTGGCCTTAAGCTCACTTTGTAGCTCAGGTTGGTCTCGAACTCAACAATCCTCCTGCCTCAGCCTCCCGAGTGCTGGGATTGCAGGCATGCGCCACCACGCCCGGCTAAACTTTAGTGTCTTTTAACATATTTTTTCAAGATACTTTGTTCCTCCAATTGTGTTTTAATATTTTTTTCTTCTTTTTTTTTTTTTATTTTGGTGGAACTAGGAATTGAACTCAGGCCCTTGAGCTTGCTAGGGAAGTGCTTATTCCACTGAGCCATCTCCCTAGCCCTTAATATTTTTTATCAGTTTTACACACATCAAGTTCATTCCCAGCTTTTTAATCTTTCTTTTTATATATGAAATGGAAGAGTAGCTCCAGGTTATAACACTTTATAGTTTTTATTATGTACAAAAGCTATGGTTGATATATTTATGGTATTTAAGTTACATGCTGCTATTTTACTGTGTCACTTTCTTATTTACAGTTTTTCTTTTCTTTTTTTTTTTTCTTTTCTTTCTTATTTTGGTGCTAGAAATTGAACTCAGCGCCTTATACTTGCCAGGCAGGTGCTATGCCGCTGAGCTATAATCCTGGTCCTATAGTAGATCTCTAGTGGAGCCTTTTGGTTTTCCCAGTATACAGATATATATCTTCAAGCAAAGTTAAACTTTGCAATTTTTATTGCCTTTCTCCAACTCTTCCATTTCATTGTTAAGTTGCATTGGTGTTATGCTCATCTCTGTCTTATTCCCTATCTTACTGAAAAGATATTATCTTTCCTAATAAAAGTATTTGCTGGCTTTGTCTCTCTTGCTTCTTCCTCTTATGTTAAAGAAGTGCACATCAGTTCCTATTATACTTTTTTTCTCATCAAGAATAGGTGTTAAATTTTATTAAATGCATCTTTAGTGTAAATAGGTTATATGGCCTTACAGAAGCTTATTAACCTTTAACATTTTAAAATACATTCTCAAATTATAAGATTAAATATGCTATCATACCTCATGTTCTATAAAGTAGATCTTAAATTTATGCACTGTTTCTCTCCTGCTTGGCTTTTTATCATACCCAATGCTACTATGCCTATTCACAACAGTTTACAAAAACTTTGTCAAAGACTTAGTAAAATTTCACTGAGAGTTTGATTTGATGGGTGGATGGAGGAAGCCCCTTAACATGGCAATGGAGATAGGACTGAACCTGAGCTGCCTTTGGTGGCATCTGCCTAAATTCTCCAAATATTTTGAATTTTGCCTTTAAATAACAGTAAAAGAAGAAAGAATATAGCCGGGCGTGGTGGCGCATGCCTGTAATCCCAGCACTCGGGAGGCTGAGGCAGGAGGATTGTTGTGAGTTCGAGACCAGCCTGAGCTACAAAGTGAGCTCGAGGCCAGCCTGAACTGCATAGTGAGACCCTGTCTCAAAAAGACAAAAAAAAAAAAAAAGAAGAAAGAATGTGATATGAACACAAGAAGAAAAATACTGGAGTTAATCATTGTGGCTGAGTTCTAGTTGTTTTTAGGTTTCAAAGAAATACTATGAGAACGTTTTTTTGTATGTTTGTTTCATTCTTGCAGTCCTCATAGCACCCACTGCATAAAGCCCAAATGCTTATATTGCTCACTTAAATTATGGTTGATGTTTGTACTGTAAAGTACACACAGACTCTGATAAGGTAAACTAATAAAAGAATGTAAACTAATTAATAATTTTCTATTGATCACATTTTGTTTGTTTGTTTGTGATTCTGGGAATTGAACTGAGGTTGCAAGTGCTGTCTGCCTGGGCCCTGATTATATGTTGATAACATTTGGATTATTAGGATGGATAAAATGTCTATTTAAGCCAGGCATGGTGGCGCATGCCTGTAATCCCAGCACTCAGGAGGCTGAGGCAGGAGGATTGTTGTGAGTTCAAGACCAGCCTGAGCTATAAAGTGAGCTTAAGGCCAGCCTGAACTGCATAGTGAGACCCTGCCTCAAAAAGACAAAAAAAAAAAAAAAAAAAAAGAAAGAAAGAACTGCTAAGTAGAAATGAGAGTTAATTAGAGGGCTGCGTCTCTGCTTTTTGGCCTAGCCTATAGAATATATTTTAATAGAAGTTCCCCAGCCCAAAACTTTGCTGTAACACTTCCTTACACTCTTTCGCCATTGCTCTAAATAGCAGCCTTCCCCCATTTTTTGTTAAGTAAAGCTGAAGTTTAGCATCTTTTAGTTCTGTCTTATTGCAGGAACCTAAGTATAATGTATAGTTCTTTTCTTAACTCTTTTTGTTCTTCAAAAACAAACAAATCCTCCACTAAGCTTTTTTTATCTTGCCTTTTGTTCCATTTTCAGGAAAATGATATCACAGATGATATTGGAATATCGACTTGGAAGGAGCAGACTTTCCTCTCCCATGGGGCCTTGCTCGCGAAGAGCTGCCAGGCTGCGATGGAACTGGCGAAGCATGGCGCCGAGGTGCAGGGCACGGCCTTCCAGTACGGGAAGCACGTGGCCATGAGTCACAAGGTGTGTGCACACCCTTAACTGTCACCATTTGTTAAATAGCCAAGATGAGACACAGGAAACCTTTTGCCATTTAATAAGCTGCTTTTATATCTTAGAAAATGTTCATTATGTGTTTAAAATCTGTCTGTTACAGTGATTGTTAGGTAGCGCAAACAGTGTGATTGGTAAGTACTGTGTGATTCTGACAGAAGCTATGGTTTATTTAAGCTTCTCATATTTGTCTTTTCTTTCCACCTGAAGGGGTTTCTGAGCGAACTCATACAAATTATTAAGTAACAGGTAATATTGCTGTTCACAAAATGGAAAAATATGTTTGTTATCTTTATCAAAGTTCTCTTATAGTTCTTTATATAAAATAAATATGGAAAATTAATAAAATTTTGAAATATATTGAATAAAATTAAAAGCTCTAATTCTAATAACTTACTCATTCGCATGGCATATGAAATAAAATATAACACCCAGAGTGTTGTTGCCTCTCTGTTTCTGTCTCTCTCTCTCTCCTTCCCCTTTTCCCTCCTCTCCCTCCCCTTTTTCCTCTCTATATATAACTTTAAATTTTTAGCTAGTGTGTATTTTCCCAATATAATTTGATGAAGTTTTGTATGTCTTATTAAATATAGTTTAAGTAGTTATATTTATTAAATCTTTATCTAAATCTTAAAAAAATAAATAAATCCTCACCTTGAACTTAAAATTAAAACACCAAATAAAAAAAGAACGGGTTTGAGGCTGTACTAAGTGGTAAAGCGTACGCCTAACTGCTCAAGGCCTGGGGTTTGCCCTCCAGTGCCTAAGGAAGGAAGGAAGAAAAGAAGAGGGAGAGAAGGAGAAAGGAAAAATTCTGAAGAATTTTAAAGGTTATTTCAATTACCCAAAATGTCCTTTTGTTTATTAAAGTAAACTCCATTCTTCACTGCATTAACTGGTTCTTTCTGAATATGACTAAATATACTAGTGTGTATACATTTTATTGATGTAACGCTTTCAACTGCTTTTTCTAGATACACTCTGACCTTCAGCCTTTCGTTAAAGATAAGGCCAGTGATTCTGTGACTTTTAATCTAAACTCAGCACCTGTGGTTTTACATCAGGAATTTCTTGGAAGAGATTTGTGGATGAAGCAAATCGGAGAGGTAAAATGAAATCACTCCTATTTTAGGTACCATTACTATTTAGTTGATTTTAAAACATTGGTCATATTTCATAATGATTTAAGGCTGTATAGATCAGCCATAAAAGCATATTTAACAGGCCAAAATTCTTTCCTTATAAGCTACATTTTAAGACAGTATCAGAAGTTAGAGATGGCACTAATCTGGTTTTGTATTATCTGAGTTCTTCAAATACTGCAGCACAGCACTAGAGCCTGTGGTGAATGCTAATTAGCTCAGATGATGTTTTTTTCCTGAAGGCTTTCAGCCATCGGGCTATGGTAATAGCACCACCCTTTAACTGACGGCAATTTCCCATCTGTGGACCCTAGCACAAGCTGCAGAATTCCAGGAGCTCCGTCTGTCGTCTCTTTAGGTTATTTTAAAAACAAACTTGGACCCTGTACACTGGTTCTGAGGCACTGTCAAAGAAAAATGCAACATGGTAAAGTGAGAAGGGTAAAGGGCTTGGGTTGGGTAAATCTACCTTTCGGAGGCATGAGGACAGCATAAGAAAAGGAATTTTTTGGTTTTTTCTTTCATTCATCTTTTATTTTTTCACTTTTGCTTTCGAAACAAGGTCTTACCATATAGTCCAGGCTGGCCTCAAACTCACAGTGATCATTCTACCTCAGCCTCCCAAGTGCTGGGATTACAGGCATGCGCCACCCTACCCACCACTGGTTTTCTTTTAATTCAAAACCTGTAGTGTAAAAGTTCTTGCTGTTTTCTACAGAGCCTCATGAGATTTCCTCACCTTCATGGCTGTGATTGGTTGGGTTAATCTAAGACCCAGAGCTGGGGAAAGCAGGTGAGGATCATGTGAATATGAATATCAGCATGCCAAAAACACAAGAATGGGCTCTCCAACCCTCTTCATGTATTGACCCTCAGAATACTGGGAGACAGTGCCAATATTTGTCATATAGAAACCTGGAGGAGTCCTCTCTTAGGTAACTCAAACCAAGAGTGAGACCCACAGAGATGGCTATGGAGTGCTCTCAGTAAATGCGCCTGTCATCAGCCATAAGGACAGTGGGACCTGTGTCATCATGTGAACCCAGAGCCCCGGCTGCCTCACTTGTGTGGACAGTAAGTTACAGAAGACCATGGGGCTCTACTATGAATGAAAGTCAGAACCCCCAAAAAAATAAAAGAAAAGAAATTAATTAAAATGCCTGCAAAAAATAAAAATAAAAAGATAAAATTTTAAAAATCAAGTTTCTAAGAAGGAATCTGACAAAATCTATGAAAACAGCCTTACTGAAAATTTTAAATATGAGAAAAAGCTCTAGAGATGTATACCTTGTGACAAATAAAAGACATTTAGTCTAAAAAAAAAAAAAAAGAAAGTCAGAACCCAACAAATGGAAAGGAGCCTCTAAAGAAACAGACAGTGCATGGAGAGGGAAAGAGTCTCAGAGGCACTTTAGTAAGAAATTAAGCCCATATAAGAAAAAGCAGGGGCTGGGAGATGGCTCAGTAGTATAAGCACTTCCGTGGCAAGCGCAAGGGCCTGAGTTCAATTCCTGGTTCTGCCAAAAAAGAAAAGTGATTATAAAATATAAGGATTGCTGGGCATAATGGTCCATGCCTGTAATTCCAATGCTCAGGAGGCCAAGGCAGGAGAATCTCCATGGATTTGAGGCCAGCCTGAACTACATAGTAAGTCCCTGTCTCCAACAAAGTAACAGAGGCGTGTGTGTGTGTGTGTGTGTGTGTGTGATCAGAATTATGAAAATACCACAAATAATCAGAAGCATAGAAGATACAAATGAGAAAATTAAACAAGACAATAGAAAAGATAGAACATATGTTAGAAAATGTCCGATACATTAAAATTCTCAGGGAAAATTAAAAATGGAGGTTAAAAAGATTAATGAAATTTTTAAAAAGTTCTGAGATCAGAAAGATTTGAGCCTCCAAATTGTAATGGTGACCTCAATAATGAATTTGAAAAGTCTCACCCCCTTTTGGGGTGCAGTTTCATGGTAGTAGAGCATGTGCTTAGCATGCAAGAAGCTCTGAGTTTATTCCCAGCACAGAAAATGGAAAAAAGAAAGACCCACTCCAGGTCACATCATTATAAAGTCTGAAGCAGTCTTCTCTGTGAAGAAAAGGAAGACTTGCAAATAAAGAATCAAGAAGCAGAATGGGATGGTAGTGACAGAGAAAGACACTGAGAAAGACAGTGAGATAGTGCCTCCAAATTTCAAAGAGAAAATGGTTTTCAGTTTATAATTTGATGTCAGCCATGTTATCAAGTGTGTTACTGACCATTTAAAACAGATTTAAGCCAGGCACGGAGATGCACACCTGTGTCCCCAGCCCTCAGGAGGCTGAGTCAGGAGGATCACTGAGAGTTTGAGGCCAGCCTGGACTACATAGTGAAACCCTGTCTCAAAAAGATAAATAAATAAACAAGTAAACAGGTCTACAAGGCTTCAGGAAACTGCCTTTTCATACACCTTTGTTGAAGCAGTAATGCATTCCATCCTGATAAGAAAATGACTTTGTACTTTAGGAATGTGGGGGTGCTGGACAAGGCGGGAGGCAGTGGGCAACCCTGGGACAATGTGAAGGTAGCAGGAATAGTGCCTGTGATGTGTGTATCAGGTGATGTTCTAATGAGGAGCCTGGGGCACAAAGATGGAGGAGCTGGTGCATAGTCCATGATGGAAAAGAGAAGAATCCAGCTTTCCCATCCTGACAGCCCCAACAGGGTCTGCGTCCTTAAATAGCATGCTGTCCCTCCTGTCTCACTAGCAAATCCTAGACTGATGGCTGTACATTTGTACTACACTGAGACAGGAGGACAGAGATCTCTGTAAAAAAAAAAAAAAAAATCTTGTTGGGGAGTAGATAAATCACCTAATATGCTTGCTTGAGAATTAAGGGATGAATTAATTATAGGTACATAGAAAACATAATGTTCATTAACTGTTATTAGGACAAAACAGCTGCTAACAATAACCATTTTATTAGGTGTGTAGACCATGGGGATTATAAATCTGGACAGGACACCATGAGATGATGTGACTGTGCTCTATGACATCTGGGACCTTACCTAGACAACCCAGCTGCTAGACGTGACAGCAGTTCTGCAGCACACGTGTCACAGTATGGCCATCCGGGGGCTTTTATCCATGCCTTCCAGCCAGCCCAAGCTGTGTGGAAGACCAGGCAACTGTCCTCTAGAGGCCCACAAATGACCCTGCTACTTAGCTTGGCCTCTCATCACGGCAAGGCAGCCTCAGAACATGGAGACTGCTGCAAACGCTGCCTACAGCATTCCACTAGACAGGGCAGAGGCTCGTGTGCTCCTTGTGCCCAGCCACAGAAATCCATGTCATTTTCCTGCTCTATCAAAACACCCATGGGCCTGCACAGCAGAAAGGCAAGGAATTACAGACCCACCTCTCCACAGCAAGTCCAAGATTTGGGGGCCACATTTACACAAGCCACTCTGAACTTACAGAGTAAAATGAAGGAATTATTAGCTATAGTGGAAAAATTTTAAATGTATAAGAAAGGGGCTGGCAAGATAGCTCAGCGGACTAAAGCACCTGTTTTGGCAAGCTTAGGCAAGTTCTTAGGGACCACGGTTCGATCCCCAGCACCACGTGCCGTGCCAGCCCCTCCCCCAGAGCGGGCTGAGCTGACCCTGCCTCCCCGCAAAAAAAAAAAAAAGTCTGATGTGTAGCGACACTGTAGTAAATAAATAAATTTTTTAAAAAATGTATAAGAAAGGAAATGGAATCACCAGGCTCCTTATGGTATAGACAACAATATTTATATAACAAAAAAAATTCTAAATTGTTATAATGAGTGTATTTTATTTATAAAGTAATGCAACTACCATTTGGAATTAGGAAACATTTCCAATTTTTATTCATAAAATTATTAGTCAAAATTGTCAAAACAGGTTTATAAGGCCTAAAGTCAAGGAAAATGAAAACATTCCAAAGACATTTTAAAGTTCCAAAGTAGTACACACCAGACCAGAAATCTACAGTTAACCTGTAGTTGCCCGGCAGGTTCCATTCATCTCTACATTTTCCCAGTAAGTGTTTCCTTACACTTGCCTTTCTCTTTTGCACCATGTTGAGACTTGGTTTTGCACAGTAATATTTTTCCAGTCCAGGTCTGTGTTTAATCTAGCATGATGATGGGGAATTTTTTATTTATTTATTTTAAATTTTATTTATTTATTTATTTTGCAGAACTGGGGATTGAACTCAGGCCCTTGCACTTGCCAGGCAAGCACCTGTTCAACTGAGCTATCTCCCTATCTCCCCAGCTCCACCCCCATTTTTTTTTAGTACAGGGTCTATGGGGTCTCACTAGGTAGATCGGACTTATAGTCATCCTCCTGTTTATAGCCTCCCAAACGCTGGGATTTACAGGCATGCACCACCATGCCCAGTTTCAATTACCCTCTCAGTGCATCCCAGGGGCAGGTCTGGCACAGCAGGCCCAGGATCGAACTCCCAGCCCCTGTCTCTGCCTAAGCAGGGCTTTAATCCCCTGAGCTATTTGGTCGGCCCAATTTTTTTTTTTTTTGTTTGCTTGTTTTGGTTTTGTTTTGTTTCTCCCAACTGTTTTTGAGATAATGTGTTGCTATGTAGTTCTGGCCTTGAACTTGCTATGTAACCCAAGTTGACCTCAAATTTACCAAGATCTTCCTGACTTAGCCTCCCAAATGTTAGTATTATAGGCATGAACACCACACCTGGCCCTAATTGCTTTTATTTTAAAACTTTTAGTTTAAAGTAAGGGGCGGTGGTACACACCTGCAATCCCAGCAGTTGGGAGGCTGAGGCTGAGGCAGCACCACCAAATTTAAAGCCAGTCTGAGCTACAGTGTGAGTGTAAGGGCAGCCTGACTCTCCGCTCCCCAGACATGTAAGTCACGTGTGATATTTCATGTCCGTAATTCCAGAACTCTAGGAATCTGAAGCAGGAGGATCAAAATTCAAACTCAGCATAGGCAGTTTAGAAACTTAGTGAGAGCCCTGTCTCATTGTAAAAAAGAAAAAGAAAAAAAGGGGAGCAGGGACATAGCTCAACGCAAAGACCCTAGGCTCAATCCCTACTAAAATGTATTCAATTTAAAAAGTATAAATTAATATAATTCTCCTTCTATGAATCAAAGCTAAAAAAATAGCAGATATGTAGTCAGACATACATATTAAAATATGTACTAAGATGTTAATTATTGAAGAAACTAAATGAAAATTGACTTATTTAAAAATATTAAAAAGATGAGAACAGCCTGATCTACAAAGTGAGCTTAAGGCCAGCCTGAACTGCATAGTGAGACCCTGTCTCAAAAAGACAAAAAAAAAAAAAATTAAAAAGATTAAAAGAAGTATAATAGAATGAAATATTCAGCTATTGAATATTACATATATTACTGGGGTGTGTTTGTGTGTTTTTGGACAGCTGAACTGAAAATATATATACAGATGGTGTTAGTAACTGTAATTGAGTTGCAGTAGAATATATTACAGACTTACATTTTGGTTGAATGTTAAAATGTTTCATATGTTAAATGAAAGCTAGTGGCTCTCCTTAGGAGCTTCACACATTCATAGACACACACATATAGAAGTAAATTTAAAATGAATTTTAAAGAAAAGGTATAAAAGCCGGGCGTGGTGGCGCACGCCTGTAATCCCAGCACTTGGGAGGCTGAGGCAGGAGGATTGTTGTGAGTTCAAGACCAGCCTGAGCTACAAAGTGAGCTTAAGGCCAGCCTGAACTGCACAGTGAGACCCTGTCTCAAAAAGACCAAAAAAAAATAATAATAAAATAAAAAAAAAATAAAAATAAAAAAAAAATAAAGAAAAGGTATATGTTTTTACTCTTAAGTTTGTTTGCAGACCTATAGAGTTATAAATGTAGGCAACTAGAGCAGTCTAGGATTTCCTAAAAAGCTGGTGAAATATAACAAATTATTCTCTCCAATTGAATTTTTTTTTTTTTTTTTTTTTCAGAACCAGGGATTGAACTCAGGCCCATGCACTTGCCAGGGAAGCACTTTATTCCACTAAGCCATCTCCCTTTGCCCCCTCCAGTTGGACTTTAGACTAAAAGGGATAGCCTCTGAAAAAGCCTGTGTCTTACAAGGGCAGTAAGTCAGGTATAACAGAGGGCTGCTGTAGAGGGCTGTTCTGGTTTGTGTCTAGTTATCCTCCCAAAGCCTCTTGCAATCATGGGGCAGCTTCTGAGTTTGTGAATCTTTTTTTCTTTCCTCACCTCAGACAGGTAATGTGCCCATGTTGTTGTCAGTCATAACAAGGTTTGAAGGAGGCATATCTCATGCATACGGCATGAACACCCAATCATCGTGCTCTTGAAACTGAAGGATCTTGTGATTGATTCTTTTTTTTTTTTTTTTTTTTTTGAGACAGGGTCTCACTATGCAGTTCAGGCTGGCCTTAAGCTCACTTTGTAGCTCAGGCTGGTCTCGAACTCACAACAATCCTCCTGCCTCAGCTTCCCAAGTGCTGGGATTATAAGCATGCGCCACCACGCCTGGCTTTTGAGATTGATTCTTGATGGAATGCTGGGATTGCAGGTGTGAGTGCTATACTCTAGCCCTGGTTGGATAATTGCATTACAATGTGAGGCAGGGAGAGGCTCACTAACTATGACATTGTTGCTTACTGCTCTTTGCCACTGCCATGAAAGGTTGCTGTCTTCCCTGCGTCACCCTCCCTTGGAGTGAGCGCAGTATGTACTGAAACCTCCACAGACTGAGCTAAATAAACCTTACCTTCCTTCATTTGAGGTACTGAGTATTTTATCCCAGCAATGAGACAGAATTAGCAAACCCTGAGACAATATCATGAGCAAAGGCCATCCGACCATCCAATCAGGACCCATGTTGGCCATTTCTAAATTCTCACCTAAGAACCAGCCAGATAGTCCAGCAGATTACAGTGCCTGCTTTAATCTGGGGCCAAGGAACATTCCCTTCTGATGCTCACAGAAATCGTTAATCCTGAAATTACTTCCTGTTCTCTGTCTGATTTTTTTCATGTTAGTTCCCCTCCTGAGTATTTCTGTGATCCTCTCCTCCCCCAGTTTTGAGTTTTATTGTACATTCATTGGGAATAATGGCAAATTCACCTTAGAATTACTCATGATACATGGCATAGGTGCTTACTCGGAGCAGCCATCCCATTAATATTTGTCCAGAAGTATGCAGAGAGTGGTCTCTGGGGTGAGGCTGTTTGACTACAACCCTGTTCTGTCAAATCAGAATAATCAAGGTCATTGGAGAACCAGGGGTTGAAAGACCTAGATTTGAGTTTGGGCTCTACCACCATCTGTGTAACCTTCATCACATTCTCTCATATCCTTTTTATTCTTTTCTGTAAAATGATGACATTGAACCAGGTTTGTTTCAGATCTCCTCTAAGGTCTGTTTCAGATCTCAAATCTAAGAAATAAGTCTCAGGCAAGAGATGTATTATAAGAAAAATACTTATCTCTGTTAGAAACTTTGACAAATGTTGACACACAAAATGTCATGCCTGATGATGGAAGTTGCCCATGATTTCTCACCACATATAAGATTACTTCCTGCTCTATCCAATAGGTTAATGTCCTGTCTGCTGTTTTGATTTCCAGCTAGAGAGAGAATTATTGACTAGACAAGGAAGCAAGGGGATCGACATCATTGTAAAGCCAGGAGGAAGAGCACCTCAGATTTCTTGTCCTAGCCCCTGCTGCCTCTTCTCCAAGCCCTCCCCCAGGTCTTGGGGTTAGTTAACCCTCTTTGTCACAGCCACAGGCATTGGCCCATGCTCTGCCTTTCCAACAGGCAGTTAAGAGCACAAGGCCAGACTCCTAAACAGCCCAGAAGTATTTGTTGAGCATTGTCTCAACAAATCCATCCCTGCTTTAATTTTAAATTCAAATTTGCAGCTGCTGAAAAATAATGATCAGGTAAGAACACTGTTAGTGAATGGGTGATTCACCCTGGGGAGGTGAAATCATTACTCAGTTTTCGTTTTGATTTCTAATAAAAGAAAGTAGAATCCTTCAGAGAACCACAGAGCTCCGACTCTTTCAGGGAGTCCAGGGGCTGTTGCAGGTCACCGAGCTTTATTTTTAATGATCCTTCTAGCTTTCTGCTGCCATTATAAGTCACCTGAAAAAATAAAAATCATGATTGTATTTTCTTGGCTATTCCTAAAAGTACTGAAATGTCACTTAGGCTTGTGACATTCTGACACTGTCATAACCAGCCATGAAATACTGTAAGTGTACAACATGTTACCATTGCTAAGCTATATCTGATTTGTCCCTGGATAGCCTGCTCCTACTTCTTATTCAAAAAGTAAAACAAAGACTGCTAGACAAGGCTAGTGAGCATAAAAATAACACGTGCAGATGCTTAAACAAAAGAAAAAATGCACCAAGAGTCCTCATTAATACCATGTACAATAGTCTTCTAGTGTATTTAAGATATGTTTAGTCATTTCAGTGAGAAAATATTACTGTCCTCTACCATAAAAGATGTACATTGTGGGCATTTGAAAGAACAATATGTGACCACAGACTATGAAATGACGTATGTCAGAAAATTTTACAGATTTTTCTGTTGCATTTTTTTTTTTTCTGTTGCATTTAAAGAAACAAAGTATGCTACCACAGAGATATAGCAGTAGCTGGGCGTGTAACTCAGTAGCAGAGCCATTGCCTGCTACAAGGCCCTGGGTTTGATCCCTGGAGCCACAAAATTTAAGAAGAAGATATAGCAATAAATTGTCTGAAGGCTCTCTGTGATCTTGTGAGGGAAAAAGGAGAAATACACAAATACAAGGAGTGATTGAATTACAGTGATGTTTAAGTTTAAAAACATATTGTAGGGGCCAGATGTGGTGGGATACATCTGTAAAGTTTTTTTGTTTTTTTTCGGGGGGGGTGCAGCAAAATACATAATGACATTAATCTCCTCAAAATAATCTTTCCAACATACTTGTCCACTTAATCTATATTCACAATCTCTTTACTTTTTGAGACAGGATCTTACCAAGGTCTTACCAGTCTGGGCTTAAATTTGGGATCCTTCTACCTCAATCGTCCAAAGTACTATAGTTGGATTACAGGCACGCGCCACCTGTGCCAGGCCCCAAAATGTGTAACTTTATGTTTCACATCTCAGCCAGGCATGTTGGCACACATCTGTAATTCCAGTACTCAGGAGGCTGAGGCAGGAGGATCCCTGTGAGTTTGAGGCCAGCTTGGTCTACACTGTGAGTTCAAGGCCAGGCTGAACTGCATAGTTATACCTGGCCTCAAAAACCAGCCAATAGATCATTTTCATGTTGTCTTCCATGTTCCAAGACAGTGCAATAAGCAAAGCAGGTTACAAAGGAATAACGAGACCTCTGGGCAGAGGTATTTCCTATGTGGAAAACATAAGCTCCTCCCCTTTTAGAAACTAAATCCCACAGCCTTCTTCATCTGCCCATTGGGCAAAAAGAAGGTTTGACTATGAAAAAGCTAATTTCATAGACATTTCCCACTCAAAGCTCATTAGTTTGCACCAGTGAAAGAAATAATAAAATCAGGAATCCAAGCATCCCAAGTGTGATGGGGCTGACAAAGTTGGAGATGCCTTCCATGCACTGTCCTTAGAGGGCAAGAATGATTAAGACAGTGAGGACAAGATTGAGCACATTCAGGATGCGATGGCTGTGGGTGGATAGGATAGCAGAAAAAGCCTGGCCTGTACCTTTCTGATCTGGTGCCTTTCTCACTTGGTGACTCCAGAGCTGGCAGTAGAAGGCCTGCTTCTCCCAGGCTAACCCTAGCAGCTAGCTTTGACACCAGGACTAGCAATATCTCTGTAGATTTCAGATCTGTGGTCATTTTTTTGTTATCCTGTACACTGTAGCCAGACTATAAAGATGATGGAGGTGTCTTTACTCCTTTTTTGGTCCCCTCAAAACCACCTTTTTATAATTAAACTCTCCCTCTAAACACCAGTGAAAATAATCTCAAAAGTATTTTCAGATAGACCTGTTTTCTGTAAAAGAGCCAATAATATTTCTGCAAGGGCCAAAACAAAAGATCTTTAGTCTTTTTTTCTTTTTTTTTTTTTTTTTTTTTTTTTTTGGTGGAACCAGGGATTGAACTCAGATCCTTGCTCTTGTTAGGGAAGTGCTTATTCTACTGAGCCATCTCTCTGGTCCAGCAAAAGATCTTTAAAACTTTTTTTTAGACAAGATCTTGCTATAATGTTCAGGCTGGCCTTGAGCTCATTTTGTAGGCCAGCCTGGTCTCGAACTCACAGCAATCCTCCTACCTCAGCCTCCCGAGTGCTGGGATTATAGGCATGCGCCACCATACCAAATTAAAACTTTTTTATTGAGGGATGAGTATGCACCAAAAATCAAACTCAGGACCTCATGCATGTCAGGCAGGTGCTGCACCACTGAGCCAAATCCTATAGTTTGATCATTTTTGCAATCACCTATGTAATATTTTGTTCAAAGAAAGCTCATCAATGGGTGATCAGTTAACAAAGTCAGTTGAATAGTTAGTAGGACACTGAACATTTAGTGGACTCAAAGCACCTAATAGAGCCAGACATAGAGCATGAGCCTATAATCCAAGCACAGAGGTAGCTTGCAAGTTCAAGCCCAGCCTGGGCATCTTCGCTAGACTGTTCCTCAAAATTTACAAAGGAAAAGAAAGAAAACTTTTAGAAGGGATAGAGATGTAGCTCAGTGCAAAGCTTCTGAGTTCAATCTCTATTAAAAAAGAAAGACAGAGAGAGAGAGATTCAACAGATCACTTATTAAATACATAGGGAAGCTATGAGGAGAGAATTGCAATGTTAATGTGTCAGACAGATGTTGGTGACTTGCTGCTGTAGAGAAGTATATACACCTACCTGTGTAGGTGTCCTGTCAAAATTGTTTTACATGAATCTCATCACGAGAAAACTATCAGACAAATACAGGATCCTAACCATTATGTTTTTTATAACATGCCAGTATCATGAAAGATAGGAAAGGCAATGGTATAGGGGCTGTTGAATAATAGAAGGGATTCAAAAGATAATATCCAAAAGCAGTGCTTGGTTTTTAATTTGGTCTTAGATTAGGATCAGAACAATTCTAAAGGACAGTATTAGTTAAACTTGGAAAATGTGAAGATGAACTGTATTTTAGATGTTATAATAGGGCCGGGGAGATAGCTCAATAGAATAAGTGCCTGCCAGGCAAGTGCAGGACCCTGAGTTCAATCCCCAGTACAGCAAAAAAAAAAAAAAAAAAGATGTTATAATAAATGAAAAGCATCTTAATGAGACTGGGGATTTGCGGCTATGTAAAAGAATGTCTTGTTCTTAGGCAATAAATGCTGACATGTTTAGGAATGCTCACCATGATGCCTGCAATTTCAAATAGCAAATAGACATCTAGAGAAAGATCAAGCATGCAAAGGTAGTAAAGATATTAGCAGTATTCTCTCAACTAAAAGAGAGGAGGTGGCTTTCTTTAACATTTAAAAAGAAGGTGCTGGCCAGGTGTGGTGGCACAGGCCTGTAATCCCAGTACTCGGGAGGCTGAGGCAGGAGGATTGTTGTGAGTTCGAGACCAGGCTGAGCTACAAAGTGAGCTGAAGGCCAGCCTGAACTGCATGGTGAGACCCTGTCTCAAAAAGACAAAAAAAAAAGAAGAAAGTGCTGGGGATTTGGCTTAGCAGTAGAATGCTTGCCTAGCAAGCTGGAAGCCCTGGGTTCTGTCCTTGGCAGCAAAAACAAAAATAATTTGTTAGAAAATCTAGAAAATCTTGGGCAGGCCAAATTCTCAGTGGACTGAAGCACCTGCTTAGGCAGACTTAGTGGCTGGGGTTTGATCCCTAGCTTGCTATGCCTGCCTCACCTCCAGAGAGTGCTGAGACAGCGATTGACACTGGGCATGGTAGCATGTGCCTCTAATCCCAGTTCTTGGGAGGCTGAACACAGATGGATCATGAGTCCAATCTATGTAGTGAGAACCTGTAGACCCTGTACTAAAAAATACAAGGAAAAAGCCGGCCGTGGTGGCACATGCCTATAATCCCAGCACTCGGGAGGCTGAGGCAGGAGGATTGTTGTGAGTTCGAGACCAACCTGAGCTACAAAGTGAGTTTAAGGCCAGCCTAAACTGCATAGTGAGACCCTGTCTCAAAAAGACAAAAAAAAAAAAAAAAAAAAAAAAAAAAAAAAAAAAAACTAAGGAAAAAGAAAAGAAAAATCTTTTAAGATGATTTATTACAAAATATAATCAGTAACATTCAGGAAAAATAGCCTAATAAATAGAAATGATCGGTCTATAGCAATTCCTAGGCTCCTTGCTGTAGAATATTACTTTTCTGCATTTACAAAATGGTGTTCCCATATTCAGCTTTCAAGTCCAGATAATAGTAATTGGATATTGGTAACAGTTCATTTGTATCATTTAATCCTTGTTACCTGATTTACAAAAAAGCATTTGTTTCTCAAAGTAAAAGGCTACATTGTATATCCATTACTTACCAACAGGGAATTTGTCTGCCTGTGTTCTATAGAGACTGGTATATAAACCTTTGGAATTAATTCCTTTGTGCATCCTCTCAGAATGCTGGCCTTTTTGCTTTGGTGTGGAATATTGTTTTACAGCACCTTGCACAGCTGTCTAAGGGGCCTCCCATGTCATGAGCACCAGCACACTCTCTTGTCTAGTCTCACATTTTTTAAAGATAAAACAAATTTCGAACCATACATTCTCTGTGAACTGCTAAAGACTGGGAAAAATTACTTTCTTTTCTCATGACCTGGATTGACAAGAAGCACACCTACAGGAAGCAAAGAGAAGAGTAAATCCCTTTTAAAGACCCTCGTAATGAAGCCCTCAGGGAATTGCTGCACACACTAGAATTTACAGTAGCTTCTCCACGAGAACAGAGTAGCGGGACGAGGTTCAGGACTGTGGTTGTTGGAATATGGTCTACATTTATTTTGCATCAGCTTATTTTGGGCCCCAGTGAGAAAGATATTTTAATAATATCTTGCTCTGCTAGAAATATGCATGATAAGTGGCAGATGTCAGAAAAAGTGGGAAGTTACAGCATTCTGTTCTCCTTGAGACTTAAGGAATTTATATAGTTGTTCTCTTTTAGCCTTTCAAGTCAACACTGGTGCACATAGAAGCATAAATTGGAAAGGGCATTACCTGTAGATGAAACCAGTGATCTTCAAACAGGTCAGAGTCTCACTGATAGGATGCTAAGGACCTGTGTTTTTCTACCCACGTGATTGCAGGGCAGCCTTGCAGCATTCGAGAGCCAGCATTTGGAAGCCTCTGGTCTGCTCCAGCCCTCTGACTGGAAGTAAGAATAGCTAAGCCCACATGAAAATGTTTCAAACCAGGGCTGGAGAGATGGCTCAGTGAAATAAGTGCTTCCCTGGCAAGTGCAAGGGCCAGTTCTACCCAAAAAAAAGTGATCACAGTTCAGATCTTAGGCCACTTGTTCACCTCATAAGGCCTGAGGCTCTGAGATGTCCATCTTATAGTTTCCCTAACTAGCTTTGTTTTGGGGTCTTTCATTGCTGCACCCAGTGCTTTCAAAGTGGAAGCACTTAATTGCACTAAGGCTCCTAAATCATTGTCCTCTGATGTGTTTTGTTGTTCAGTTTCTTTTTCTTTTTTTTCTTTTTTTTTTGTTCAGTTTCTATGCCATCTTTTGTCTATAGTCAGAAGCTTGGATTCCCTTTTATTATCTACTCATAACTACAAGTAGGTGAGAAAAATCAACATGGCATTGTTCCATATGGGAAATCTTAATTGTAAGCCATCATCAGCTAAGGGCTGCATATTAGCTACATACTAGCTCTGAACAAAATACACAGCTTTCCTAAACTAAGAATAAAGTGAATTTTGCTCCATAAGGTTCCAGTATGTATCTGTCCATTTATTATTTCAGAGACTAATGTAAACACAATACAGTTTGAGGAAAAGAAAAATGTCCCTGCTGTCACAGAGCTTCAGTTCTAGGGGAAGATTCATGTGAAACTCATCTAAAATACTGGTGGGCAGCCTCCCAAGAGGACAGAAATTCGTCTGTTGTTTATGACTATGTCTCTAGTGTCTGAGTAGCATGTGACTCATCGCAGGTACCCAATGAATATCTGTTAAATGAATGAACTAACATTAGGTGTCCTAAAAACTATAGCCCCTCTCAAATGAAATGTTTAAAAAAAAGGATAGGTGGTGTTAGCCTGGGGATGTAGCTTGGTAGTAGGGCACTTGCCTTATATATGTGAAGCCCTAAGTTTGGTCTCCAATACTAAGAAAGCAGAAAAATAAAAAAAGTAATATTTAACCAGAAATACTACTTATGTAGAGAACTAAATTATTTATATTTGTTTCTTTCTTTTTTTTTTTTTTTTTTTTTTTTTGTAGAACCAGGGATTGAACTCAGACCCTTGCTCTTGCCAGGGAAGTACTTATTCTACTGAGCCATCTCCCCAGCCCCCTGAATTTGTTTCTAATTTGTTATACTTTTTTAAAGCTTGTCAGATTTTTATAGAAAATATGTATGATAATATTTTGAAAATATTTTGTATAAATATTTATGGCTATTCAACTAGGCCTGTAATCTCAACACTCAGGAGGCTGAGGCAAGAGGATCTCAGAGAGGTTGAAGTCAGTCTGGACTACATATTGAGTACAAGGAGAGCCTGCACTACACAGCCAGACCCTGGTTTTTTTTTTTTTTTTTTTTTTTTTTTTTTTTTTTTTTTTTTTTTTTTTTTTTTTTTTTTTTTTTTTTTTTTTT
>PVKA01026069.1:0-32171 GCA_004027165.1 Ctenomys sociabilis
AAGCCCTTTATTAAGTCTTGTCCATTTTTCAAGGCTCAGTTCCTTCCAAACAAATTCTCAAGCATATGAAAGCCAAGGGCAGGTAGGCTCCCTGTACTTCCTTCAAAGGATGCTGTCCAAAGGGACCCCAGAAACTTCCTGAGGCAGGAGTGAGGTTGGGGAATTCTAGCATAACTCGAGGAGGAGCAGGACAACACTCAGGAGAAAGGGGAGCCAGGAGACAGTACTGGCTCGAAACACAAAACTGCCTTCCCAGGAGGCCAGGTGCGGGGTTGTCCTTGGCCTCCCTTCCCTCCTGCTCGCCCTCAGCTTCTGCTCAGGCAACCAGTCCACCAAAACTGCTCCTTCCTTGAAATACTCTCTAACTTCACCCATTCCATATATAACATATTTTGACCAGAGTCTTAGAGTTTGGAACTCACTGAACCTGAGTTCACATCCTACACCACCCCTGCTGTGTGAATGCCAAAACGTTACTTAACCTCTCTGAGTTTAAGTTTATCTCATGCAAACAAGGTTATTAATAGGACACTTCTTACCTGGCCTGATCTTGCACATAAAGGTTTCCCCACCAGGGAAGTGTGTGGCCAACAGCAGCTCTTACTACTTCTGCTGTTATTATTTGCACTGCTTCTGCTTTAAGAATCCACATCCTAGATCCCCACCTATCCTCAGTCTAATGTATCCAGCTTGGATTGTGTCTTTTGCTTTTTGTTTTTGCTATCTCCCCAGTACTGGACTTAATAAATACTGCTGAGTAGAATTAACCATAGGCTGAGCTGTCCTAATGACCCAGCTGGCACTTCTTAAAAGAAAAATTAATTTTGCTAGCGATAAGCAAATCAGCCATGTAATTATCTGTCCATACACAAAGAAAAGGATTGCCTGGAGTTGAGCCACCTTGGAATACCTCATGGGGCCCCTCCTCTTCGCAAACACCAGAAGCAGGCAGCGCGCTTTGGATGGGGCCCTGGAGCTTCAGGCTTCCCTCCCACTGAGAAGCTGCCAGGGAACTGGAACCACGTTCCGGATTGGATTTCCCCAGCCTGACTGGCACACCAGGAGGTCGCAGGGACTGAGCGGCCGGCCCTCTTCAGGGTGGGTCCTCCCGGATCCAGGCTGAAACCACAGAGCCACTCAGAAGCTCTCCGCAGAGCTGGTTCAAGTTCCCACGAGCCTCCAGGTGGTCAGCGACTGAGGCAGACTGAAAGCGCTTTGGAAACCAAGCTTCGCGGGGCGCCTCCCTAGCCACTGGCCCGGGCGCCTTTCTGGAAAGCTCAAAGCTCTTGCAACTCTGGCCGCCGGGCCAAGAGCCCCTATCCCTGCCCGGCGCCAGCCTGTCAAGCCTCAGCCTCTGCTCCGCTGGCCAGCCAGCCCTTGGGCACTGGAGCCGGTTCGTCCAGGCACCGGCTGCTGCGCTCCACCCCAGTACAGTTACTTTCTCCCATGTGCTCCGGCTGCAGCGACCTCACCCAAAACTGCGTGCGGGCAGCCTGCCCAGCAAACTTTTCTCTTTTCCTTTTAACAAAAAGGTGCCTCCCACCTCCAAGCTCTCCAACTTCTCAGCGCGAATCCCAGCCTTGCTTTTCCGAGCCCCATCCAAGTCGCTCTCCACCTACCGGACTACAGCACCCCAACCCATTCCCCACCCCCCCGGAGCCGCTCAGACCGCGGGGCTCCTGCGGGGTCCTAGGCACCCCAGGATCCCGCTCGCGCTGCCCGGGCTGCAGCGCGCACTCACCGATCATTTGGGACAGGCTCAACTGCAGGAGGCAGAATCCCCAGGCTATGCGCCTCCAGAGCTTGTCCATGGTGTCAGTGAACCTGGAGCTCAAGGGAGTGAAGCTGGAGGGTCCCGATGCGCGGGGACTCGAGAGGACGGGGACGGGAAGACGGACCAGACCTGTCCGAGGCTGGGGGCAGCTGGGCAATGAGGCCGCCTCGGAAGTTGGCAGCAGTTTTTATTCGAGGGTTGAAAGAGTGACCTAAGAGGGAGGGAGCGAGGGGAGGACACACCCAAACGAGGGGCTGTGACTAAGCTGCCGGCAGCGGTTTAAAGACGCACCAGCCCTCCTGCCCTTGCTAGCGGTCGCGCTGTCCGGAACAGCTGTGAAGTTGTAGATAGGGCTGGGGGGTCCCGAGGGCGCCTGCGTAGCAGCTCAGAGCCACCACTCCGCCACTCCCCGGCTGGGCGCCCCAAGGCTCTCCGCTCCCCTTGCACACCCGCCCTCCCGGAGGGCGGCCTCCCAAAGAAGGGTGACAGAGTCCTGAAGCCTCGCCCAGCTGATTCAGTCCCCGGCCTCTCCTTTCCCGCTAAATTTCTGAGTAGGCTGGGGAATGATTGCTTGCGTTTCCCAGGCAGCTGGGTATCCTGGGAGAGGCGCTGGGACAGTGGGAAAGTCCTGCCCTGGATAGTGGTGCTTTCCAGGCCAGGGTGGGGAGGGAGGAGAGCTAGGGAGAACGGAATCTTCTTCCCTTCGCGGGAAGTGAAGTTTATGAGGCTCGGGAGGACTTTTGTTCTCTCAGGGTGCACTCATCCTCCTTGGCCGGACGGCGCCTTTGCGTTTCCACCCACTCACACGCCCATCCAACCACTTACCTATCTATAAATCTTTTCCTTCCATTCTCCCAGGGCTCACACACCCACAAGCCCTATTCTTGCATTACCCAGCCACTTCCCTAGTCTTTTCCACCTCGTGCTAATCCAACCGCACCGCTTTGCCTATTCATCCATCTAGGCACCAGTTCTTCCACTCATCCACCGACATCTTCTGCATCATTTCGTTCATCCCTGTCACATCCCTTTGTAAACCCTCACACGTGTACCATCTTCTCCACTTGTCCATTCACATTCTGACGGCCTCCACCTATCCGTATTCCTCCCACACATCCACTCATCATTTGGCCCATCCTTTCATCCCCGGAACATGCATCCACTCTTCCTTTACCCTCCAGCTACATGAACATTACAAGCATGAACCCACTCCTCCCCATCTACCCCACCCCATAAATCTCAAAGAGGGACAGATATTGTCATATTCTTTGAAAGAGGTATTTGCACTTTGAAAATATGAAAAGCCATAGTTTGGATCACCATTCCGTGTCTGCCCATAGTAAGCTTTGATTAAATCAAGAGCAGTATTTATTTTTAATGTGAACTACCAAAAGCAAATCCCAATGGATTTGACTCATTGCCTGATAAAATACATAGAAAATGAAAGTGCTTTCCAGTGGCTATGGTAGGACCTTTGTGGAACCAGGCCAAAATTTCAGAAAAAAGGAAACATTTTTGTAATTTACTGGAAAAAAATTAGAAAAATGTGCCCAGCCATGCATCTACTCATTCATTCATAAAATAAGCAGGATGCCCAAGGGTCGGTCCCATGGTATAAATAAGACCTTCTCTTGTCTTCAGGGACATCATACTTGGGAAGAATGAGATTCAGATGCAGGCTGTTATTCATGTTACAGTGTATGCCACACAATGCAGCTCGACCTTCACATCTGAGCTCAGAAAAATGTAAAGAATAGAACCTTTAAAAATAGTACCTGTTCTGACCATGTAAAGACTTCTAAAATTGTTATTGCCTGGACTATTATATAGTTTAACAACTATTTACATAGCTTTATATTGTGTTAATACATGTGTGGTAAGTCATCCAGAGATGATTTAAGGTCTGTGGAAGGATATGAGTATGTTTTATGCAAAGGCTACACTTTTCATAGGAGGGACTTGAGCTTCCACAAAGTCTGCTACCCTTCGAGAGGTCCCAGGATCCGATCCCCCATGCAGACCATGGGTGACAAGGGATGACCAAGTGCTGTTCTGGTGCTGTCAGTCCTGTGGTCCTAAAAAAAGGGAGTCACACTCTTTCCTGTGGACATCCGGGAGACTTCTCAGGGGAGGTGACCCAAGAGCCAGTCCAGAGGATGAGAAAGGATTCTTCTGATGAAGCAGTAGAGACCATCCACCACTGGCTGTAGTCTACGGTGAAGAGCAGATTCAGAAGGCAAATGCCTGGGTCCAAGTCCTGTCTTGGCTGCCTACAAATTGTGTGACTTCTTCAGGCATAAAATGGACACAGTAATGGTATATGCTTCATAGAACTGGTGAGGATTAAAGTACTCAAAAGTCCTGCATATATTAATATTAAGCACTAGATATATGTATATAGGAGTATATAGTAAGAGTGTATGAAATTTGGAAGTCCTGCAAATTTAAAGCCTTGGAATGTGTGTATATATATATATATATATATATATATATATATAACCAGAAGGAAGTTTAAGAATCTTCAAGTATATAGAGTGACTTGAACAATAGATCAGATGAGGAGATTAGATGAAGGACAATAAGTATGAGATGAGACAAGACAGATGAGAGCCAGATTTGTTGTCTATGCCAGTGAGATGGAACTTGATCCTGTGCAAAGAGTCCATGTAAATTTTTAAAACTATTATTATGTTAACATAAGTATAACACACTTTACATTTGGTCCATGTCAAAGTGTGAAGGGGGTGGCATTTACAACAGCCATGGCCTTACCATTGGTCCAGGGTGTATATTTCAGATGGGAGAGCTTTGTACCCTGCATTTTTGTGGGGACTTCAGGGGCTGAAAGTCACTGTTTCAACCTATTCCCTCACCTCTCCTTAGCTGGTGGCCTTGGATTCAAAGGACTGGTTGTCTGAAATGAAAACAGTGCCTCTGAACTCTCACCTAAAAAGCAAGTAAGCACTTTGAGAAAGCAGCCAGTAGCAGGGAAGAGTTGTCCTGAGGCTGTTGGCGACTGAAAGGACATTTTCTTGCAACAACTAGGGGAAAACTGGCCCCCAGGTAGAGCCTCAGGCCCTGACTACAAGAGAAGCCGCCCTGGCGGGTTTCCTGATGCAGAATGGCCTGCAACACCTGCTGTGATCTCCAGGGACAGGGCTTTCTTTGCTTGGAGGAAGGGAGTAAAATGACATTTCCAAGACACTAGACCCGGGGGTTCCTTGGAGAACCCTCACAACCACACATAGAGATCACACAGTTCAGTGCAGAGGTGTAAGAAAGGGGCTATCCCCCACCTGTCCCTACCTCACCACAGAAGTTCCCCTTGTATCTGTTTTATGTGCTACAATACTGTACAGAATTTCCTTTCCACAAAGGACTTTACTATTACAGACCCATAAAGCCCACCACATGAGGGGTCTTGGTCCTATTTCCTATTAGTCCAGTAAGCAATACTGCTACTGAAGGACACAGCTCTGAAAGTGCTTTGCAAACTACAGAGAGGAATGCAAATTCTAGTGCTTATTATTAGGATTATTCTCCCAGAGGGGAGTATGTTGTCTGTCTGGTTCCCGATAGTTTAGTAAGGGACTGAGCCTGGCTTGCCCCAGACCACTGGTGACTCATTTCTAACAACTAACCTGGTGCCTTACAGACCTCACTGTGCTCCAAACTTACTTGATACCACTGGTCATGAGGCTCACCCACAAAGGGGTTAAAATCCTTCAAGTGACTAACTTTAGCTATGCCCTATCTGTTGTGTGCTACCTTCCGAAGGCAAACCATGAGGTGTGGGAAAATGGAAAGGGAGCTTGAATGGACCTGTGTGTTCCATGAACACACAGAAAGAAGCCAGGATTCCCTGAGCCGCACCAGACTTTGCAAACCCAAGTCCTAGCATGGGACTCTGCTTTTATCAGTAACCGATGACCTAACTTCTGGGAATTTCAGTCATTCCATCCTCAAAATGTGTCCAACAAGACTTTTCTCTTGGTCTATGAGTAGTAAGTGAAAGAAGGCATCAGGACCATTTGAGGATGCCTGTGCCATGGGAGGTCAAAGGCCCAACTGAAGCTGCCTGAGAAAACAGAGATGTCCATGTTGGGTGCCAGGAGATATTCAGTCTCTGTAGCTGGGTGGCTTATGCCAGACTCTGGAACTCCTTCTGTCTTCCGGGCATACGCAGTATGTAAGTGTACAGATGGCTGGCGGTCTTTTCCTTCCCTACATGGCTGACGGGAGTGTTTCAGGAATCACACGAGCTGATAGATGGGAGCATTTAGATAGCTCCACAATTTCTAAACAAACGCAAGCAGCAGTGCCCCATCGTGGGTAACGGCCTTAGTAGGCTGCAGAAGGAGCACTGCTCACTCTGGCAGATTAGTGCTTCTTGCTGAATTACTGAGACCCAATGCCTTCTGACCAGTAATAATAAATCTCGTTCTTCATAAACACAGAAAAATCAGGTGTAAACCAAATTGGACTAGGAGTAGGAAGATCAAGACTTGGAGACAAGGGACTGAAAAATACATCTTAGCAATTATAAATGCATCATGTTATGTACCTTTTAAAGGTACAATATTCAGTTCTTTTGGGGACATTTCCCAGAAAAGGAGCAATTTATCAAGGTAAATGAAAAAAAAGGTCATTGCAGTTAAGCCTGGACTCTTGAAGAAATCCACTCTTGGTTTACACTCACAGGGTGGATTCAACACATGCAAATGAGCAGTGGTGGGAAATCACTGTCATGAAATAATTATTAATGAACCCTCAGTAGACTGGTACCTGGGAATCAGTCTCCATAATAAATAAATGACCTAATGACCTTTAATGACTAATCTCAAGATAACCAAATAGGATTATGAAGCCGAGCTCTTCAGATTAGCGAGGCTTTCAAATAATGGCAAAAGAAGAAAAAAAAAAAAAAAAAAAAAAAAAAAAAAAAAAAAAAAAAAAAAAAAAAAAAAAAAAAAAGAGTAGCTATTGGGATTGCTGCACTCTGGATATTTCAAGTGGACTGATACCTCTGAATCTAAGCTATGCTTGTGTGGTCACAGTGTGGATTTTAATCAGACCTTGGAGGCCTTATATAGTATGAAAACAGGACTCAATCCCACAGGTGGAAGGTAGTAAATTTAGAAATGTGCATATTTGAAGACAATATTTGAATTAATGGTTTATTTGAGGGTAAGGTTTAATTAATGCTGTGTGACTTTATGTAGAAAGCTAGTGGAAAGGAATGTAAGAGAATCTACATTTTGCACACTATTATTTAAAATAAATGTAACCAAATTCCTCTGAAGTGTAGGGAGACCTAAAATTCTTATTTCTTCTCATTTCATACAAAGGGTTTTTAATTTATTTTAATGAGAAAAAATAACAATGAAACAATGCCAAAACAGGTAAGTAGGACAGTTATAATAATTAACACATGACATATTGTTGTCTTTGTAGTGCTTATTAAGAGGACAAGATGCAGACATGATATCTTTTCTAAACAATATTAGTAGAGACCTTTCTTCTCATTGAACTAATAGAAGGTAGCTGCATATCTATCTTATTTTTATATCCACTACAAAATGATCCTTCATATACCCTTTTTTATTTGTTAAACATCTGTTCAAGCCGAGCATGGAGATGCAGGCCTATGGTCCCAGCACTCGGGAGGCTGAGGCAGGAGGATTGTTGTGAGTTCGAGACCAGCCTGAGCTGCTTAAGGCCAGCCTGAACTGCATAGTGAGACTCTGTCTCAAAAAGACAAAAAAAAAAAAAAAAAAAAAAAAAAAAAAAAAAAAAAAAAAAAAAAAAAAAAAAAAAAAAATCTGTTCACATGATTGTGTTCATTATATCCGTGATTGGAATGTAAATACCAACTGATATCCTTGGAGTTGACTGTGAATTGCTTCATCCATCCATCCATTCATTCATTCATTCATTCATTCGATGACTACTATATTTTGGACAAAATATGTACATTCTTAACTCTGTCATAATACATCACCACCACTGTTACCACTGCTCTCATTATTATCACCACAACCATACGAACCATTATCAACACCACCACCACAACCTCATCACTACCATTACCTCTACTGTCACCACAGCCAGCCCTACCATTATAGCTAACGGCCAGCATTTACTACAAGCTTGAACTAATGTCCTTTAATGCCCACAATAATCCACTGAAAAGGTAACTCTCATTTTATAGCTAAGAAAACTGAGGCTTAGGAAGGTTAGATGACTTATCCAGAGTCATATCTTCAACTTACTGAGCAAATCTTTCCTGTCATTAAAGGATATAGGCTAGAAAATTTATTTTTTATCCAGTTCTGATTCTCTACCTAGAAAAAAATGGTAAATTAATGAAGTCCAAGTTAATCTTCACTGAATTTTATACTAGTCAGTTCTTTTCAAGAAAGTCTTATCTGGAAGCTTCTGCTGGGGCTGAGGAGGTGGAGTGTGGTCAGCTAACATAGAGGATAGAATGTCCTGCATCCTACTGCTCTCTGAAAAATCAGAATCCTAGAATGAGGCTACTTGAAGTCCCCAGAAGCAGACACTGGTTACTCATGAGCTAATCTGAGATTCACAGAACACTATGCTTTTATTCCTTATTTTATCATCATGAGACTGCTGTCTCTTCTGACTAGAAATGAACAGCATCCTCTGTTGACAGCACCCAAGAATTGCTTCTTTGGTGCCTATAGTCCTCGCAAGATACTTGGTATTCTCAGCCAACCCCCAGGTTACTGCTCCTGCTCTGATCCCAGGAAGTAGCTCCTGGCAGCCATTGTTGTGCCATGGAGCTCCTGCTCATGTCTATGACTGATTGGACTTGGTGATAGGTACCTGACACAAGCCCGGCCAAATCAGAATCACTCTTAGAACTGGGCATTGGGGTGCAGCTGAACATATGACACAAACTTAGACAGTATGTGGAAGCCATCTACTTCCCTCCATGTGGATGGAGAAGCAAGAGAAAGAAGGATTTGGCTGAAGCTTAGAAAAAATAAAAAAATATTTCTTCGGTTCTGATATTTTGCGGGTTCCTTGGATGTTATGAACCACAGCACTTAGAGTCCTTAACATAAATCTCTTTTGTTCTGCATAAGTTTATTTCTGTTCTTTGCCTTCCAAATAAACAAACGAATAAACAAACAAACTTGATGACATGGGGAGACATCACTCCATGGTACAAACAATCCAGTAAGAAGAGGCTCAAGTGGGTAATAACTATGCCCCCTGTTGGGTCTTTCTTTTCTTTTTTCTTTTTTGCTGTACCAGGGATTACTGTTGGGTCTTGAATTCAGGAATTGACTGTAAATCTCAGGTCTTCTAAGTCTTGAGGTCTTGTGTTCTTTTCATTAGTTGCTCTTAAAAACTACCCCTCCCCAAGAGTCACTGGTTCTACCCAAAGAATACACATATCAGCCCTTTACTGTGACAGAGACTAGACATGCAACAGCTATATCACAATCCACAAGTGCTAGGTCGGGAGTTGTGTCTTTCCAGCCTTTGGCCAGAGAGTTCTTTCTGCCTGAACATGCCGCACAATCAAGTTCAAAGGCAACACGTTGGAGCTGGCAGATGGTAGCAGCTTCTACTGTTCCACCTACAGGCAGAAGGCTCCAGCCAAATCCGGGTTGGGCTTAATGTCAACACTCACAGAAATGGAATAGGCACAGAACGTGGAGGCGAGGCCTGGCCAACCCCATTGCCAGTTACTGTGCCCCATCCACTGGAGGCTGCTACTCCAGACAGTACTGGGCAGGTGAGAAAGCGACTTGCTGAACTTAATTAGGAGAGGAAGTGGGAGGCTGGGGAAAGAAGAGTGCAAGAGACATCTTGACGGAGCACAGGAAGGGGAAAGCAGGGCAAAAGGCACAGACACGAAGGTGCTGCACTGTGGTAAAGGTACAGGGCTACTTAATAAGGTGCTGAGTGACAATGGGTCTGAAAAGCTGGACATCGGAGCCAGAGCTACACCAAGAGGGGAGAAAAGATACAGCAAACACTGAGAATTGAGATGAGAATCTGTGGTGTTTCTGACAAGCATACAAGCCTAATGTGGCTGGACAGAGTGAACAGGAAGGCAAATGGCAGGAAATGAGATCAAACAGTGAGTACTGGAAGCCACAGTGAGAAGTGTGAATTTTATGCTGATGCCAATGGAATGACTTTTGGGGGGGGCCCTAAAAATTAAAAGTGATTACTTTGACCAATGGGATAAGAAAGACTCCAAGGCTTTACAGCTTGATAGGTAAAAAGTTCACCGACAGATTAAGAAT
This sequence comes from Ctenomys sociabilis, assembly GCA_004027165.1. Taxonomy (NCBI): domain Eukaryota; kingdom Metazoa; phylum Chordata; class Mammalia; order Rodentia; family Ctenomyidae; genus Ctenomys; species Ctenomys sociabilis. The sequence goes on from PVKA01026069.1 coordinate 10,066, forward strand.
ATATATCATATCTGTAGAACAAAGAAACATTGCTAGGTCTTCGGCTGTAGCTCAGTGGTAGAGCACTTGCCTAGCATAGCATGGAATGGGTTTGACCTCAAGCACTACAAAAAAAATGATAACAGTAATGATTAATATTTGATATCTCATTTTTGGATTATTTTAATACAAATCCCAGACATCATATGTTTTTATCTTCAAATATTTAAGTACATATCTCCAAAACATAAGAATTCTTTGAAGTAACATAACCATAATACTATTATTGGTAATTTAAAATATTTTCTCATTCCTAGGTCTTCAAGAGGTAGTATAAAAATGTATGTATTACTCTTAAGTAAAACAATCTTAGTTTTTTTTTCAGCACTGGGGATTGAACCTAAGACCTTTTCACTGAGTTACATCTCCAGTCCATCTATATTCTTTTCTTTGTTAGGGTCTCACTAAATCATTAAATTGCCCAGAACTGGCTGGCTCAAAGTTATCATCTTCTTGCCTCAGTCTCCCAGAGTGCTAAGATTATAGGCATGCATTTATCTAGCTAAATAATCTTAATTTTAAAATACATTAAGATACAGTAAAGAAAATTGATGTATTTAGGTGTGTAGGAACATATAGACAGTCTGTCTTTGATTATGTCTTCCTGTCTTTGTCTCTCTCTCTCTCTTTCACTCTCTCTCTCTCTCAGTCTGTGGGTGTGGCATCATTTACAGAGAAACACTCTGTCTTGAGGGACACCTTGCTCACATGCCAGGTGGCTCTGCTATGGTTCTGCCTTCAGGAGAACTGTGAAGGGGCCTTGCCCACCCTTGCCTCAGTTCTGTGAGAAATGGCAGGAGTATCTTCTCAGTTTTGCAGTTGGCCCACAGCACCAGGGCTGTGAAAAGTGAAAGGGGCACTGAAAAGCAAAGTGGAGAAAGGGGCACAGCCCAGGAAGTGGGAGCCAGGGCCAGCATGTAGCGTGGTTCAGAGAGGGCTTACTGATAGATACCTCAAAGTCTGTCCTCTGAGAAGCCTATTCACTCTTTGCCTTTGGGTCCAGGAGTTTACGAGACTGCCCCTCACCAGCAAGTGTGGCACAGGGATGAGGGCTTGAGAACTCTGAGCCCTCAGGGAAATTCCACAAAGACCAATTTGGCTTAGTCCTCATTGTGCCCAAGCCTGGCCTTCTCAAAAGCAACATAGTCCCCTTTCCCAGTCCAGGTGAAGCTATGCCAAGAATGGTTGGCGCTTGCCCCTCTTTATGGGTAGAATGCCTTCTTTACCCTGGTATGGCACTGTAAGGCAATGAGACACCCAGGACAGAGCATCATGTGTCTCCACAACTAACAGACCAGCAAAGGCATTACGACTGTGCCATCTCACAGGGAAACCGTCCTACTTCAGGGAAACACAGCCCACAATGTGTGCATAACCAGCTTGTGCTGGGTGAGAAGGGGTGCTGCCTCCACAGGATGCAGGGGGATTTATCCGTCTCTCAGGGAATGTTCCTCCTCCTTAGCCTTCACTCTTTCTCCTTTTTTGGCTTCTACTCTTTCTCTTTCTCTGTCTCCCATGCGTCGCTATCCTCATGTCTCTCCCTGCTAATTCTCCCTGCCAGCAACACTCTACAATAAGCTCACCCTTCAGGTTTAAGTTCACTCTCTTCACCTGGGAACTCGCTGCAGCCTGCCCCTTTCTCAGCCCAGGCTTGTCCCTTTCTCATTTGGCATTTTGTGTGCTTCTACCTCCCCCCAGAGCTGAACAGTTGGTCTGGGGTGCAGCTCTCAGGGTACACCCTGTCATAGCTCTCTGTGAGACAAACCATGGTGGGCTTCTCTGGACCTTTGCTGGTGAGAAAGGGAGGGTGACAAAGGGTTATCTCATGGGATGGATATGGAGGACCAGTTCATGCTTTGCTGTGAAACTGGGGCTGCAGATGGCTCCAGAGAGCCCATGTGAACGGGCAGCTCGGTGGAGCAGCAGGGGCACGTCACATGTGTTACCAGACAGACTCTGGTGGAAGTGCTATGGAAAGGTTAGGACACCTCAGTTCTGCACTGAAGAAATGTCTGTCTGGTTCTCATAGAATCTGAACTTCAAAGTGAGATAGGAGGCAGGACTGTGGGGCCAGCAACAGAACTGTGTCTCACACCCGAGCTTTGCTCATTTACACTGATTAAGGCCTCTGTGCATAGAGGCCAGGGGTCAACGGGCTAATGGTGCTGCCCCCTTCTGCCCTAGCCATCTGAGCAAGCCTCTTACAGGCACATACCCAAGCATTTGCTTCTGTCTTCCTGCCCCTTACTCATTTGCATCTCACTTCCTCTGGCTAAGATTACGGTGTGCTTGCGTGTCTTTATCTCTCCTCCACCCTACCCATCCTCTGTGGCGTCACCCACCTCTCAGCCAAGCTCCAGAACCCCTCACCGCTACATTCATCTTGAGGATCCCAGCTGTGTGGAGTGAGAGTCAACATTTCCTTCTCTGTAGGACGCTTACAGGAACTTGTGCCCAGGTCTGTGCTATTTGCTTCCAGTTAGAAAGAAATGCTGCATCACTCAGGGAGAAGAAAGCCAGCTGATTCAGTCTCCTCAAGGGTCAGGTGAACATCAGCAAGTCAGGTGAGACTGAGCCATGTTGTGCCAGAAAAAAACCCCACCCCCGCCATAGGCCCACCAGGGAGCTAGCGGTACACACACACACACACACACACACACACACACACACACACACACACCCCACACCCCTGCAGCTGTTTTGCTCATGACGAGAGCCACTATGATGATGAAAACAACTTTGGTAGAATGAAAACAAAGTAAAACAAGCCCCTAAACTCACCTAAGATCCTACTGATGCCTGAATTTATTCTTTTTGTTTTGCGTATGTCTTTTAATCCCATGTGGGCAGATTTTTATCATTTTTTTTCCCTATGCCTTCATAGTATACACACTGTTTTCTCATTTTAGCTTATGTCTTCTATTGCTTGTTTTTATTGTAAGTTCAAGAATTATTCCTTTCAAATTGCATCTAGCCCTTCATTGATTGGATATAGCATAGTTTATTAAAACATTTCCCTGTTGGTATACAATTTGCTTCTTTGGTTCATGATATAAAATTCTATGGTAGAAACTTTTATGCATGTAATCTTTGCATCCATTGAATTATTCTCTCAGAAAATTGATCAGGAACACAGTTTCACTGTGATATGGTGTTAGCATTAAGAGTAGAATTCCAAAACTCAGTTAAAAACTACTTGGGACTTTCTAGCTCTATGACATTAAATAACCATTCAATCTCTGTAAGCCTTCGTAGTCTCAAAACAAAGCTACGATAATACCTAATTCGTGGAGTTGTAGTGCAGACCAAATCATATACATTCACGGTAGTTTAGGACTGTTAGCATGCAGCCGTGCTTCCTGCCAATACACTAATGTTCTGATCTCTGAGACCCAATGGCTCAGCATCACGTGGCTGCCAATCAAAATGTTTCCTGGAGGCAAACGCAGCCGTTTGCAATCACTCCTCAGATCAAATCATTTTACATCCTGTTACTTCACGCTCCCCTCCTCAACACTGCAGCATTGGTGCTGAGTATCCTCTGATGGCCCACAGGCTCAAGGCCTGGCCTCCAGCTTTGAGCTATTTGGAGGAGGCTGCGACCTTAGGAGATGCTGCCTGAGGCCTGGGAAGGGTACTCAGTTTATAGCACTTGCCTAGCTTGTGGAGGCCGTGGGCCCCAGTGCCACGCTACAAAGGCAGGGCTAGGCGGCTTTAGGCCCAGAGGGAATGTCTTGCTCACCCTGGGCACTTTCTGTCTCTGTCATACCTGGCAATGAGGAAAACAGATGTCCTCTCCCAACATACCCACAGGGTCTTCCGTATGGCCCAAAGCAATGAAATCAGTTAGTCATGGACCAAAGAACTCTTAAGCCAAAAGAGAAGACTTTTCTTGTCACGAGCTGATTATCTGAGGTTTTTGTTTTTTTTTTTTTTACAGTGTAAAGTAAGCGACTAACATAGTCAGAGACTTCAATCAAAACTCAGTCCTCACCTCATCTCATTACTCTTAAGGCTCTTTAACCTTAGTAGGACCCCAGTCCTTTTGAGTTTGGAAGCCTCACTCCAGACCTCACTAGGGATTTAACCCCTTGCTCCATCACTATACAACTCTGTCTCTCTCTCTCTCTCTCTCTCTCTCTCTCTCTCTCTCTCTCTCTCTCTCTCTCTCTCTGTGCAGGAAATCAAAGCAGATGAGAACAGTAGGCCAACAGATGTGATGTGAGGTCTCAATCTCATATAATTGTTAATACCTTCGTTTTTGTATTTGTATCCACAAATCAGCTTGTATTCTGTAGTAGGAGATAGGGCTTCGGGGCCCGATGTGTAATGCCTTTCATTTCCCTTCCTGATTTTGGAACCAAGTGCATTCAGGAGTCAGGTGAATGAATGTAAATATCAACTCCGTTGCTAGGCAAAGGGCAAGGACCAGTAGCTCACAGATACTGCCACAGGGCTTCCTACTGTGGTCCCTTGAAATGAATTTTCACTACCCCTCTTCAGCCAAAGTTCCCACTTCCGACATCTCCACAGAACAGAGAGTAACGCACAATGGACCCTCACTGCAAACGGGTGTATCTCAGAGCCCCGGTGGGAGGATCTGGATGAAGAACATTCAGTTTTACTTTAAACTCACTGTCAGAAGAAGAGTTCTCACTTCCTTTTATGGAGAGGCCAGAAATGTTTTGAAGAAAATTTCCTCCACATAGAGGTGTCAGGCTAGTACATGGCAAGGTCTCACTGTGTAGCTCGGGCTGTCCTGGGTCTCATTATCCTCCTGTGTCAGCTTTCCCGGCACTGGGATTACGCGTATACACACGCCCATATCTGGCTATCACTATTTTTCAAATGAAGAACGTGTTCTGCTCCACCCCACACACCACGCATGTGCGCACTGAAGGCCGCTGCTGCACAGAACTTCAAGCTAGGAGGTCGAACCTTTACTGTTGTCTGAGAGCTGTTCGCGGAGTCATGAGTTGGGAAGACAGATACTCTAAGGCTCTGGCAGAAAGGAAAGGGGAAGCGCACAGATGCCGTAGGCTGCTGTTTCTGTTTTGCCTCCCCAGGCATTTGTTTCCGGTGTGGGTGACTTTGAAGAGCCAGTTTCTACCTCTGTTTTCTCATCTCTGAACCTCAATTTCCTCATCTGCCTTCTGCACCGTGCAGAGCTGCTGCGATGACCAAGCGAGATAACGCACCTGCCCTGCGCGCGCGCGGCTGTATGAACACTGCGCCAGATGGAAACGAGGCTCCGCCTTCTGTTCTGCACCTCCATCAAGATGTGGCTGGCTCCAGATTATGCACAGGCTAAAGGAGAAAATGCCTGTAGCCTGGACGCTGGAAGGATCCCATCACTAGGGTAAGAAATCTTCTTCTGCCCCCAGGCAGAACAAAAACCTGCAAACAAAAAAACGAGAACATATTAGGCCAAGGGACATACGAAAGGGTATTCAACATCACTAATCATCAAGAAAATGGAATCCCACAGTGAGACACCTCTCACACCCCTTAGCACATGCTCAACACGAAAACGGGCCTGGCACCTACTTAGCGCACATATTTTTTCTTGAGCATATATAGATTTATTGCTTATAACAATCCTGGTCTTAATAGGGCTACAGAGTGGTAAAATCAAGTGACCTAAAGTCACACAACTTGTTAAGTAGCTAAAATAGAGCAAAACCAGTTGTGTGACTCGTGGCACCATTTGCTTAGGTTTTAAAACAGTAATTAACATTTTTTTTTATTTTAAAGAAAAAAAGAGAACAAAAACAATGACATAAAAACAAGATTGCAGGAGTGTGTGCAATATATTAATTAACATTTATTAAGCACATATTACATGATAGCTCTTTACATATGCTATTTTCAGCCCCTGAGAGTCAACCCTTTAAAGCAGGTAGCACTATTTCTGCTTGAGACATGAGGCATTTGAAGCCCAGAGAAGATAAGATACTTGGCCAGAGTCACACAGCTGCCAAGTAATTTAAATTCTGAAAAAACTTGTGTCAAAAACACTCTTTCCAGTATGCTATGAAAAAGATGAATGCACCCTAGAACCACAGAACCTGTAGCTCCTGTCTCAACAATGAAATGGAGTGTTAAGCTTCCAGCCCTTAGAAACCAAGCCTCACACAACCTGGGTGCACGATTGGTGAGTATGGAACTTGGCACATGGGTGCCTGGAACTGGTAGAATTGTGGAGCCTCGGGGAAGTCTCTGCATACAAATACTGAAGAGATCTGGTGGGAGATTTCTGACTCCTGATCAACTGAGGCTTGAAGATGCGAGGAGGTGGAAGGCAGGGTCCTTCAGAGACTAAGCTCCGGGGTGGAGAGTGCTGACACTAGATCCACGCTCTGGAACAGCTCATTGGCTGAGGAACCTTGGGAAGTAAATGGCTTAGTCTCTTTGAGCTTTACATTCCTTGCTGTGAAATGGAAATAATTCTAGTTCACCTGATGCCATGGAGAAAGTGGCTATTGCTCTGCAGTTGTTACCACCATTGTTCTACCTGAGGCCCTAAGAGAGGATCATAGTGCTCAGCCTTCAGGATGCCCCTGCTTCTTGACATTTCCCCACAGAAGCCACCTCGGCCTCCAAGTTTTAAAGTAGGACTCTTCAAAGTAGATAACAAAATTGAACAGCTGTCTCTGCAGCAAAGGAGGAAAAGAAGTGACAGAAGAGTCCTGCTCACCCAAGACAGCTTCCCTCAGGCCCTTCCCAGCCTCTGGGACTCCCCAGTGCCCCTGGCGTCCAAGACACAGCCCGAGGCTGCTCTCTGCCTCCTTGCAAGGCTTGCATCTCTGACTGCCATTGGCTGCTGCTTCTGGCTGTGAATGCCACGACTAAAACAGAGGCCCTGTGAGCTCAATTGGGTACAGGGACACTGCTTCCTCCTCCACTGAGGTGGGGAGCAGACAGCTGGAGACAGTACAGTGACCCCTACAGCCCCAGTCACCAGAACTAGCACAGGGCACTGGCTGGCCAGGGGGTTCTTCCAACTCCCAGGCAAGCCCTTTGGCCCTTTCCCTGCCTTGAGCTACAGCAGGCTTACTCGCTAGGAGAAGCAACTTCCTCTGGTGCTCCCAGAGGCTGCTGGAGTCAGCCTGTGAGCCTGCAAGTGCTTAGTCATGGAACATCAGATCTGGCAAAGCCTTTGATTCAATCCAAGCATCCCATTTTATAGGCGAGGAAACTGAGGCCCAGAGGGATGAGGTGACTACCCGGGGATGGCACCGTGAGTCAGGCAGGCAGGGCTGGGGCAGGAATGCCTGGCCACAAAGAGCGAGCCTGAGGCTCTTTTCTGTTGTGCCAAACCAAGTAGCCCATCCCAGCCCTCTTTCTTAAAAGAGGCCGGACCTCACGACGTACTCAGGGCTGTCATGCCAGGGCACAGAAGCCCACTTTCTGTGCCACATACCTCTGAAGGAAGGGCTTGCCAGAAACAGGGAAGGGTAAAGCACAAAGAACAATACACTTTGATGTGGAAAGATGCTCACCCTCCAGTGTGAAATGAAAAGGAAGCCAGTTTCCCCAGCAGAACTTACTTGACTGCTCCCTCTGGGTAAGGAGCACAGTGTATAGAAACAGCCTGGAAGGATAGATCTAGGGGGGCAGGATGATGGATGGGGAGGCTCATTGTTTTTTTCCCTCTTCAGTTACCCACATTGTCTGCAGTTTCTACTTCCAGATTGTTTAAGGAAGAAACAACCATTGTAAAACAACAATTTCAATAGAACACAAAATAAATAGGCGAGGGCCGGGACCACTGTCTCCTCCACCCTGCCAGGCTTGGCTTGGGGCGTGTCCCAGGACAGGTTTGCCCATTGCCCAGGCAGGTGGTTCCCTTTCCAGGGAGGCCCGAGCAAGCTGAGGCCTGAGGGAGCAGCCATGATGCACCTCTGCTGTGGTCTGGGAGCTGTGGCTCCTGCGCACTGCAGCCCTGGGCTGCCAGACCCCAGACTCACTGCCGACGCAGCTGACTATGTGTCTGGCAGTTAGAGGCAGAAGGAAGCAAGCCTGTAATGTGGGTTGTGGGGAAGAGAGAGAGAGGCCCAGATGGCCTTCTGAAGAAATCACCCACACCCTGCAGGAAACCTCACAGTCTAGTTTGATCTTTGAGACACGCACTGCCACTTGCCCCATGTGCTCCCAGAGCCCTGGAGAACAGCCAGTGGTACTAGGTTACCCTCTGAGAGCCGTCTTCCATGTGGAAACCTCCCAGCCTGCTTGCTGACTGCAGGCTGGGTGCTGGGGTTTGGGTCTTAAAGGGCCCCACAGGCCTGTGTGTTAAAGGCTTAATCTCAAGCAAGGTGCTATGGAGAAGTGATGGAAACTTAAGACATGGCTCTAGCAGGAGGTCTTGTGTCTCCTGGGAGTGGGCTCTCAAGGGGGACTGTGTGACCTCAGGCCCTTCTCATCCTTTCTGTGGGTCCCAGGCATGGCTGGAAAGGCTTCCACTGCCATGCATTCCAGCTGTGGTACACCACCTACTCATGCTCAGAGAGCCTAAAAGCACCAGACCCATCTCACCTGGACCAAAATCTGCAAAGCAGAGTGCCAAAATAAACCTCTCCTCCCTCCCTTCCTCCTTCCCTCCCTCCCTTCTTCCTTTCTTCGCTTCCTCTTTTCCTCCCGGCTTCCCTCCCTTCCTCCCTCCCTCCCTCTTTCTCTGACAAGGTCTCATTACAGAGCCAAGCTGGCCTTGAATTTACAGACCATCTGCCTCGACCCCCAAATGCTGCCACTACAGCTATGTGTCACCTCACTGGCCTAACCCTTTCTGTATGTAAATCAGTTATCACGTACTTCCAGTAACAGAAACAGATCAGTGTATCAGGGAATGGGAAAGCTTCTCCTGTCCCATGGGAGTGGGTCACAACCCACTTCACAAGGTGGCAACACATGGTGGAGGAAACCTTAGCAAGCAGATCCATGGGCATCATGGAGCAGCTGGGCTGAGAAACTGAGTCCTAGCTCTGCTTCCCACAAGTCTGTGCTCTTGGGCTGATGAGAGAACTCCTCAGGCCTCAGTTTCCTCTTGCCTTGTAAAGTGAGTCTCAGCAGTGCTGTCTGACTGAACGAGTCTGGGTTGCTCTTACTTTTGAATAATCCTCAAGTAAGTGTGGTATGTATGCATGTACAGTGCTACGAGTCAAGCCTGAGATCTCATGCATCCTAAGCAGGCACTCTAACTGATCCCAAGCCCAGACTTTTGCATTCTAAAATGCTTGAAGAAAATCAGGAGGTGACTATTTTATAATGCATTACATATAATGTCATCTAATTCAAACTTCTGAGTCTATGATGACGCTTCATGGGAACACAGTCATGCTTATTTGTAACATACAGGATTTTGGGGGGGGGAGGGTGTGGTACTGGGGATCGAACTCAGGACCTTGCACTCTCCAGGCGGGTGCTTATGCCACTGAGCTATGTCCATGGCCCTTACATACAGTATTATCTATGTCTTCTCTGCAGCTAGAACAACAGGAAGAGTAGTCACTGTGGAGACCATATGGCCTGCAGCATTAAGATATATAACATCTGGTCTCTTACAGAAAGATGTCATTTGCTAGTCCGTGATGTGAAAGGTTTGGCACATGGTAGAACATTAAGGAAAAATAGCTTTTCCTTTTCCTCAACACCCTCAACAGCCTCTTTCAAAGTCCTCTCTTCCAGGTATCACTTTGTCTTGTCCATAACTCATGACAAAAAAAAAAAAAAAAAAAATCACTGCTATGGGAAGCAAGCAAGGAGGAGGAGGGTCCGTGTTCATTATGGTTATCAGACTAAAGTCAGACAATCAAGCTCAGGATCAGATCTTATTTCTGCTGCATGACCCGAGGAAAATTATTTCATCTCATAAACCTCAGTTTCCCTTCCTATAAAACTGGCAGTGGTAATAGCTGATTCCTTTCTGTGTGCTCCACATTGTTCCAGTCACTTCCATCAGTAACACCGACTTCTAGCCATTCTTTGAGGTTAAGCATTGGTACCGCCCTATGGATGGGCAGAGAAAGATGAGGCATAGGGAGCATGAAGGAGTTTCCAGTTTTAGAACCAGAGCGGGATTCCAGCTCAAGCTAACAAAATCATCTTGGTTATTTATATAGACGCATTGTATGGTCCTGCATATCTCAATAGAGCGACTGGGAGATTCAACTGATAGAATGATTTGGAATGTTCTCTGAACTGACAAGTAAAAATCATACATATTTATGGTGCACAACATCTATACATTATGATATAGCTGAGGTGAGCTATTTAACTTACACCTGACATCACGCACTGTTCTTGTGTGTATGATGAGTGCTCAGTGTCTAGTCTCAGAAGTTTTCAAGCATATCATACATTGTTATTAACAATAGTCGCCATATTGTAAAATAGATCTCCTTATTCCTTCTAAATGAAACGCTAGTCTCTAGTCCTTTCAACCTGCAGTCTCTGGAACCACCATTTTACTTTCTGTGAGCTTAACTTTCTGTTGTCATAGTGGAAAAAAATGTATATTTGTATTGAGGCAGCTGGACTCCATTTATATAACCCCAATTTTGTTGGTGATGTACAAAGTGTCTCCCCTGGGTCAGTTCATGGTTTGCAGATTCCACTTACAAGTGAGAGCATGAGGTATCTGTGTGTCTGTGCCTGGCCTATTCATGTATTTTATTTAATATAATTTTTATCAATATTCTTGCAAAAGAAAGTAATTTCCAGGGTGAAATTATACCTCATTGTGTGTGCCACGCCATTTTGCTCGGCCATTCATCCGCTGATGGGCGCTTGGCCTGATTCTTCGACACCTTGGTTCATGTAATACTGAGCATGGCTGTGTGCATGACTCTTCAACACACAGATTTCACATCCTCTGGGGATTTTTAAAATCAAATTTTCAATGTTTTTATTCATTCACATAGATACACAAGTGTAATACAATAAAAAATATATCCAGTCAGAGGATTGCTATAAAATGCTGAAGTTCTATTTTTAATGGCAGGGCATCTGTACTGCTTTCTAGGAATTCAAATAACTTTTAGTGACTTGTCAACTTTGACACCTCTGGAAGCTCAACTTGGAAGAAGAGGAAGGGATAAAGTTTACACACCTCTCCCTGATGAATTCATTTCAGTGTTGCAGCACCTGGGAACAAGACTTCCTTGGATGGTTTCTACTTCCTTGATCTTGTAAGGTAAGAGGGGAAAAAGCCTCACCTGATTCTCAGAACCAAGCAGCAGCTTCTTAAGCTCTTTCCTCACTCAGCTCAGGACTGGTTACTAGGTGTCACTGTTCTCTCTATGTGGTCTGGAAACTGGTGGACACCTTCTCACCTTGACTTCTGGTCTCCTCCCGTTTACTGCTCCCTGTGGCATCTTGAGTAGATGGCCCATGACAGCCCACAGTTCTCAGACAAGAGTGCTTGTCTCAGTACCAACTGGCCCCCAATTTAACTGCAGCCACAGGCTCTGGCTGAATGGTTTCCTTGCTGAACAGGCCTGCAATGGTGGGTAAATCTAGACATCTTCTTGGAAGAAACCTGAGTGCTTGCTCCAGAAGTGCACATTCCAACCCTGGAAGAAACCTGCAATGGGCTGTCCACACTATCTCTGTCCACTCTGTCCCCACATTCCACCACCTGCAAGTGTTGTCCTGTGCTGTCCCTCCCCCAGGCTAGATGACAGGTTTTTTTTTTTTTTTTTTTTTTTAATAGAAGTCCTTCCCACACCTCCCTCTGTCCCAGCATTCATCACTCCTTCCCCCGCCTTTCACTCCATATGTTCACACATGGATGATAATTAAGTGTTGAGGGTTGGGGCAGGCTCTGTCTTGTCTTGTAGCCTAATTGATCCATATGAGGATGTCATGTCCTTGCTATGGGCTCCTGTGTGGCTGTGAGGGTGGAGAGCTGGCACTAAGGACACAATGTGCATGACATTTGATTAATAGCTTACACTCGGAGGTGGAAGTCCTCTAGCACGTCCTAGCCATGAGACCTGAGACAAATTCATTGACCTTTTCCTATCTCTGATCTTATGAGCAAAACAGAAAGAGCACCTCTTTTGGGAAGTGGTTGTGGGCACTCAGTGTGCAGAGAGCTTGTGATTGTGCCTGGCACACATCTACTTCTGGATGTGATCAAACACAGATGCATGTTTAAGTTTTAAAAAAATTATTACAATGAAGGGCTAGTGAGATAGCTCAGTGGACTAAGTGCCTGCTTAGGCAAGCACAGGGACCATGGTTCAATCCCCAGCACCACATGCCACACTGCCTCACCCTTGGGTGCACTGAGCTGGAGACCGAGTCTGTGTGTGGTGGCACACGCCTGTAATCCCAGTGCTGGGGAGGCTGAAAACAGGAGGATCGCTCTGAGTCTGAGTTGCATAGTGAGACCCTGTACCAAATACATTAAAAATAAATAACTAAATAAAAACTATTACGATGGAAGCCATGTTGCCATGAATTCTTTTCCCAAGACTCTCCCTCCTGGCAAGCACAGTTAGCCCATCATTCTCATCACTTCTGAACATTTTGGGAAGGCCTCTTCCATGCATGTGTTTAGCTGAACTCTTGTGACTGTCTCAATGTTCTGAACTGAACCAAAACTTTGACCTTTCATGGTCAATTTGACTTTAAAGAAAAACCAGAGGTTGTACAGAACAAAATCCAGTGACTAAGAGGGATGAGGACATATGGCTGGCTCTTTTATTGACACTGGGGATGGAACTCAGGACCTTGTGCTGGCCAGGCAGGCACTGTACAATATGATTTTGTTTTGTTTATGTATTTGGTACAGGGTCTCACTATGCAGCTCAGACTCATAGTGATTCTCCTGTTTTCAGCCTCCCCTGGTGCTGGGATTATAGGCATACGCCACCACACCTGGTCTCAGTGGCTGGCTCAGGGCACCTGGAGCCAGGGCCAGCACAGCGTGTGGTACTGGGCATTGAACCCCAGTCCCTGCACTTGCCTAAGGATGCGCTTATTCCAATGGGCTATCTCGCCGGCCCTCAACATGATGTTTGCATGAGCCTGCCTTTTTGTTGAATGGCACTTGCCAGAAGCATTCACAGTACTTTTTTTTAAGGCCTCGCTACTTAAATTTTCAAATATTTACTTTTACAAAAAGAATAAAAGATAGTAAAATAAAATAAAACCATTAGAAATGGTATAGCATTTCATTAAACGAAATGATAGGAATTCAGGCCTGGTGAGATAGCTCAGTGGAGTTAGTGCCTGCTGAGGCAAGTGCAGGGGCCAGGGTTCGGTTCCTGGTACTGAATGCCATGCCCGGGGGTGGGTGATGAGCCACCATGGAAACCAGGCGTGGTGGTGCACGCCTGGAATCCCAGCGCTGGGGAGGCTCAAAGCAAGAGGATCACTATGAGTCTGAGCTGCATAGTGAGATCCTGTACTAAACACACTTAAAAAAAGATAGGAATTCAACAATGGTTGTCACATTGCATACTGTTGTCTTTAAATTAGTTGTTCAGATTACTAGATACAAGCATGCAAAATTGGCCAAAAAGATAAAAGAAGAAAAAATTTAAGCATTAACTGCTCCTTTCAGTAGACCAGCAGAATTTAGCAGTACAATTAGCCAAGCTTTCTTGCGTGTGTACCTATGTGTTTTTCCTTTCTTTCTTCTCTCCTTTCCTTCAATGGAGTTGTTCCTTCCCCTTCAGACAGTTTCTTTTATTATACCTTATAATGACACATGTGAAAGAGGACTAGCAGACCTGCCTTGGAAAATGGCAAGAAGGACAAGATGAGGATGTTCAAAGCAAGGGGGAGTGTTCTGAGAGGGCCAAGAGAATGTGTCTTTTACAGTAATAAATTTAGAATTTCAATGTTCACCATATTTTTGATCATCCCTTTTAGCCAATACCTCAGCATAAGGAACCTCAAGAATTTGATCAAAGCCTTCCTCACATGCTGCTATAGGGTCCTGCACCACCAGGATCCATCCTAGACTTACCCAACAGGTGCTGTGGTCCTGCCAACCACCAGGTTCTGAGGGCCCACAAAGCGCCAGGTTCTGAGGGTCTACCAAGCACCAAGCATTGTGAGACTGTGAGAACCTCTCAGTTGAAGCAGGGCCATGAAAGGCCCATCCACAGGCACTTATGTTGGAGCCAGGATCTGAGTCCTAGGCTGTGGGAGGGATTCTCCAGCTCCTCTCTCTCCTTGGAACTAGGGGGATATGGTGGTAGAGTGGGCCTGAGGCAGGAAATCCTGCTGGAGAAGACAAAGTTGCTTTGTGTCTCAAGACTTATTTAAGACCTACAGGAAGATGGAGCAGAAAAGACATCCCAGGCAGCGGGCACAGTGGTAAAACGTCAGCGCAGCATGAAGCTCCAGCACCATGCCCAAGTCTGTGCTGTGGCACTGTATATGGGGGAAGCATGGAGGATCCTTTTAGCATTGAACACTAAGGCCATGGCCACCCAAGACTGGGCAGCAGAGGGGAGGGAAAGCCTGCAGAAGCTGGTGAAGAATAAAGGATAAGTTAAAGTGCTAGAGGGCCAAGTGAGGGTCTCTCCTTCCCTCCCAGTGTGTTGTTCAGAGACTGAGAAAACCCATCCCTGTATCAAGACAATATCTGCTAGTGGTTAAGAAAGCCCTGTGAGAATTAAGAGCAAGAAGGGAGGGTTGGGCATGGTGGTGTTGAGGCTGAGGCAATGAGGATTGCAAGTTTGAGGCCAGTTGGGCAACATAGCAAGATCTCATTTCAAGGATAAAGAAAAATAAGGAGAGCAAGAATGGATTGTCACAAGGCCAACCATCTAAAGCACCACACAGAGAGAAAGGAACCATTGGGATGGATAAGGGAAAGGAAAAGAACAGTCCATGAAGGTGCTGTGCTAGTAATCCATGGATGAAACTCCTTCCTCAAGATGCTTTAACCCATGTGAGAAATAGAAGCAATCAGCTCCAAACACATTGAACTGTCTTATCATTGACAAAGAAGCCAAAAAGGTTCAGTGGAACAAAGACAATCTCTATAATCAATGGTGCTGGACAAAGACAAAGGACTTCTATCTAGAACATGTAAAACATTGGAAAACTCTGGCCCCCAAAATTCAAAAACCCAATCCAAAATGACATTGGAGATGAATAGATATTTTGCAAATTAAGAAATACAAATAGCAAATAAATACATGAGAAATGCTCAACATTGGTCTTTCAAGAGATGCAAATTAAAAAAAAAATACTGAGATTCCATCTCACCCCAGAAAGAATGGCTATCATCCAGAAGTCAACCAATAACAAATGATGGAGGGGCTAGGGGAAAAAATGAACCCTCCTCCACTGTTGGTGGGGTGTGTGAACTGGTATAAACACTGTGAAAATCAGTGTGGAGATTCCTCAAGAAGCTACAATTCACGGTCCATTCAATTCAGCTATTCTGCTTCTGGTAATCTTTCTTTTTAAATTATTTTTGTTATCTTTCCAAAAGAATTAAATGTATCATGCCATAATGATATATGTGCACCCACATTTATAGCAGCACAATTTGTCATAGCCAAATGTTGGGAACAACCCAAATGCCCATCAACTGAGAAATGGGTACATATATATATATATATATATATATGAATACTGTTCAACCATGAAAAAGTGTAAACTGAAAACTTTTACATGTAAATAGAAATGGATGCAATTCAAGAGCATATTTATAAATGAAATAAATCAGGCCCACATGTGAAAACACCATATTGTCTCACTAGTATAAGAAGCTGAATGAGTAAATACAATCCAAAATGTGCAATAGATATTATGAATTGGGAAGAAACTGTTCAAAAGCAAAGAGAAACTGGGATGAGGGAAAGGAGGTAGGAAGGAAAAGAAAATCAAAGACAGACAGACAAATATACAAGATAGTTTTACAGCTAGTTTCTCTTAGTTCATTGAAAAGAAAGGCTTGTGCTAACATTCCTTGGCCAATACTTCTTGCCTTTATCTTGTACTCCAAATAAGTACATCAAAGATAACAACATGCAATGTTTTAATTATTGTTACTAGCTAGCTTGTTGTGTCAGGCGAATGTGATAACCACTACACTACAGAAACTCTTACTAACTAGCTTGTTGTGAAATTCTATCTTACTGAGTTTTTGTTTCCTTCTCTGGAGAAAAAGGAGGAGAAGGAGAAGGAGAAGGAGAAAGAAGAAGAAGAAGAGGATGAGGAGTAGGAGAAGAAGAGGAAGAGGAAGAAGAAGAAGGAAGAAGAAGAAGAAAAAGAAGAAGAAAAAGAAGAAGAAGAAGAAGAAGAAGAAGAAGAAGAAGAAGAAGAAGAAGAAGAAGAAGAAGAAATGGAGTGAGCTAATCAGACTTAGTTGAGACCACGTCCTGCTGCAATGCAAGAAAGCACAGCACTCCCTTTTCCGTGCCTCCTGACTGCAGCCTCCTATATGGCACATTCAAGTACACACACAGAGTAGGGGCTCGAGGAGACATGATTAATAGACTCAGATGCAGCACCCCAGGTCTTGGTCTAGTCTCATTCTTTAACCAACAGCATGAGTCGCACAAGTTTCACTCTTTTTGGCCTCCATTTCCTCATCTGTATAATGGAACTGGGCAGTTGGTTTCCAACAGTTGCCATGGAGGAGTAAATATAATGTGAAAAACAGAGACGTTTCCACTTTGAATGATGTTATCAGACTTCTTCACTCTATGTGACTTATCTGGGGTGGGGTCCCTTTGGTCTGGTTCACAGTCATGTGTTGACATCCAGGACACATTCCTAATGTGTTTGAAGGTGGTTCTTCCTGGAATGATCAGAAATGAAGGAAATTATTTTTAGGCTTCCGTGGGTCTCTCTTACCAGCCCTATGTCACCCACAATGCCCGGATAAGACTTGGCTCAGAGCTATTAAAGGAACAACTGGGTAACAGTAAAGTGCGAGGAAAATTTTGTTGTCACTTTTTTTTGTCTATTTTGACAGCTGAGCAAGTTGTAATTGTCTCTTCTGGGGCCAGGTTTCTTTCCTCTTGATTAGTAAATATCTAGTCTACATTCCAAAGCTACATTTCTCACCACTGTAGCATCCCAAGCCATTTCAGGACATGGGCTAGAAAGACAAAGACAACACTGAAATTCTGGAAAATATTTCACAGGTGCTGTTGGCATTTTTCCACTTATTCTTCCTCTTTTTTCTTGCTTGGAATGTGGAGTTGGTTCCTGGAACTTTTTAATTAATTTATTTATTTTTAATGTATTTGGTCCAGGGTATTACTACACACAGCTCAAACTTGTAGGGATTCTCCTTTCAGCCTCCCCAGCAGTGTGCCTGAGGGCAGGGCCAGTGTGACACATGGTGCCTGGGATCCAGCCCTGGTCTCTGCTTGCCTGTTTAGTCAGCTGATCTATCTTGCTGGCCCAGTTTGTGGAAATTTATTATTATTATTATTATTATTATTATTATTATTATTATTATTATTTGTATTTGGTATAGGGTCTCACTATGCAGCTCAGACTTGTAGCATTCCTTCTGTTTCAGCCTCCCCAGTGCTGGGATTACAGGTGTGTGCCACCATGCCTAGTGTGGGTAGCTAGATAAGCATGCCAAGGGGTGGAGCGAGTGTGACATGTAGTGCGGGGGATTGAACCAAACCCTGCACTTGCCTAAAGAGGCGCTAGGTCTGCTGAGCTATCTTGTGAGCCCCCGCTCCTCAAACTTTAAAAGCCACTTTGTAGCCATCAGGACAAGAGCTTCACGTTACGCAGGAGCAAAGTTTCTGATGTCACATTTGAGCGGCTGCATAACCACAGAGCACCCGTAGCACTTCCCGGAAATATAGAATTCATAATTTTTAAAGTCATTTTATATACATTGGAGACAGAAGGATGGGAAAACAAAATGCTTTACTTGTAGATAAGCATTGTATTAAGGAAATGCACCATTTCTTTCTGTGCAGACTGAGTCAGGGCCGCCCAGGCACCCTTGCTGCCTCTGCAAAGGTGGTATCACCGTGTTAGTGTGCGTGGGCGCCCTCCCCACCAGGCTGCAGGCAGAGTGCGAGGGTAACTGCATTCTCTGCTGATTGCCACCATACACGGAGCCCTCCAGAGTCGCCAGCGAGTGTTAGGTGAATCAGGGATGGTAACAACAAGAGCAAAGACAAAAAACAAAGCCCATAAAACATTAAAAATGGTGCATAATATTAAAAAAAGAGTAGAAAATTAGTGATGGTTGCTAGACCACACACTTACTGTCACATATGTTGCTTAGATCACATATAGCATGCTAGATTGATCAAACTATTACATCATAACTCTCCTTTCCAGAAACTTTAAGCTTTGCATTCTAATTTTCCAGCTATATCTGACTCTTTAACCTAGGATCCGTGATCTGGCCAATTTTGAAATCTCTCCTGATACATGCAAAAGTGTACTTTAAAACCATTGTACCTAACATAACCAAAGCCACGTACATAAGCTTGGAAGAAACTCCATCTCCCGCAGAACCACCCACAGCCCCTGGTGGGTGCTCTTAACTCGCCACGACAGGACCCAGAGGGGCCTGAGCCCAATTCCCCTACAAATCCTGGTGCCAAATGTGCTGAGAAACAGCATATGTCACCTTTAGTGAGCTTGACTGATTCTGCATAAGTGTATAAGTAGAAATAATCAAGAACGTATTCTTCATGTCACTTTCCTACCTATATATCTCAGTTGCTTTGTAATAGTGACTGAGACATAGAATTACTTCCTTCATGATGTTTGGAAGGTTCTAATCGTCTCCTCCTTCTTGGCTCATGATTTTCTCCTCAAAACCAGCTGTTTTACCATGTGTCCAAATCATTCACAGTTTTTCTGCCTCCAGCTTGAACGTAACTTTTTTTCATTTGCTCTTTCCAAAAATTCATGGGGAAGTCAAAATATTACTGATGAGAAGGCAAAGGCCATGCAAATAAGCATTTTCCAACAAATGTGGAATTCACTTGTTCAGTATGTTTGTTGGCTGCTGCCTACAACACCTCCTCAGCTTCTTCTTTTTGGGCTCATGTCAGAATTACACTCTCAGCCCCCTCTGAAGTGAGGCAGAGGCACATGGACTGAGATCTTTATTCTGCTTGATCTCTCTGTTAAGTTGGGTAGACATCAAGGTCTTAGGAGATAATGGGCCCACCGGATGGAAAGAGCTTGAGCCTCTTGGGTGACTGCAGGAATCAGAGATCTGTGCACTTGCACTGAGCTTGTGCAGGAAGAAGAATTAATTTTCTGACACCAAACCAATACTTTGAGTGTTGATTGGTCAAAGCAGCCAGCATTAGTGACATTACTCCTTCCTTATTTGAACTGCTTCTACCACTCATGCTGGGTATATGGTGCTGCTGCTTTCATAGTGACACTGCAGCTGTAAAGAAATCCATGGAGCTCTCCCCTTTGCCACCAGCTTTGCCATAGGAATTCTGTGGCAGACCACTCTGACCAAGGTCTAGTAGGGTATATCAGATCTGCGGAATCCATGCCATGTGAGGATGATTATTTTCCTGTGAGGGAGCCTTGGAAGTCCTTTCATGAAGAGTCGCAAGGTCTGAACAGTCAAATAAAATAATAGATTGCATTCTGTTAGGTATAGAAAATTAAGCCTCTGAGACTGGGTGTGGTGGCATGCATCTGTAACCCCAGTACTTGGGAGGCTGAAAACAGGAGAATCACTATGAGTCCAATCTACATAGTGAGACCCTATAGACCCTATGGACCCTGCCCTAAATACAGAAAAAAAGAAAATTAAGCTTTGTGTAATTTTTCACTTCCTTAAAAATTCTACTCTTCAAATCATACAGAAGATTCTTTTTAGAAAAAAAATGAGTTTACTTACTGCCAAAAAGTCTGTTATTTGATAAGAAAACTGATTTTGTTTAGTTTTTCTTTTTCTTTTTTTTTTTTTTAGTGGAACCGGGAATTGAAAACTGATTTTGTGACTCTGAACTTTTTAATAAGGAGCTAATAAGTGGGTGGTGAGTGCACACAGAAGCACAGTTAGACTAGTTATCCAGATCTTAGCTCTTTGCATTTTCACATCTAGAGACTTGCTCCTCTTTGTTGTTTGAATTTTAGCATCAAAACAATAAAATGATGGCTGCAGAGATTGAAGAAGAGCTGGTTACAAAGCCATAGACCTCCCTAGGAAACAAGGGGCAGTGAAGTACTCTGGGGCCAGGACGAGAAGCCATTGCAATGACCAGGGTGGAAAGGGCAAATACAGGAAGCAGACCCCAAGTCCTGCACCTGTGAGAGAACAGATACAGTGATGTCCCCTGGATCTCCAGCTCAGTGCATACAGCCTCAGTCCGCCTGACCTGAACACCACTTTGATGATGGAAAGTCCCCTGCACTTCGTCTGCAGCGTACATCAAGAGCAGAGAAATCATTTGAGGTATTTTTGAACTTCACTGCTTGGAGATTTTGCCAAAGTTATAGAAGTCCACTTAGGCAGAACAGATGCAGGGAGAAATTAATCAAAGGGGTCTCCAGGAGCAGTGTATGTGGACTGTGGCTAGAAGTCAGTGGATCAGTGGCCCACACTCCTCAGTTTCATGGAAAATTACTACTGTATGGCACGTGCTAACAGTTTCTTCAAGGACACCCAAAGTGATGGCCATCTTGTTGCACTTGACCACATAGAGCATCAATAATTCCTCAGCTTTTCTCCTTTCCTCTTTTTTTTTTCTTGGAGTCAACACCCATGTCAAACCAAACTCAAGTGATTTTCTGACATTGATTTCAAGTGAATCCAAACTTAGTCACAGAAAACCAGCCTTTGCTAGTGAAATGATCATTGCCAAGCTGCAGATTGAGATGGAAAGAGCAGGCGGGATAAATAACCTTATTTAGCTCCTTCCACCCTCGTATGTCCTGCGCATTTTCTTTGGGAGCCAGAGGTGAGACAGCTCGGTGGGTGCAGACTGCACAAATTTGTCTGTCAGTCCACAAAGGATAGAGAGTGGGTGGGGAGGAGCAAACAGCAGCTACTCACCTTGGTTCACCCTTTCCACCTTCCAGCCTCCATGAAGCCCCCAACTACTGTGTCACGGTAATTTTGGTCACTCTGTTCTTTGAAATAAAAATTTAGTCACCACCCTGCATGCTCCTTAAGGACAGTAGAAGAAAACAAAGGCAAAGAAATAATTAACATAAATTACAGCCTGTACACCTACCTCATCATTAGGACGAAGGTGATAACTGTAGTTTCCTTCTTCTACCACCCAATTCTGTGCTTCCTGTACCCTCGGCTGGCATCTTGGTTGGATGAAGTCTTTACTATTATGACTCAAACCTCCATAGCCACAGCCTCTTTATTTGAATGCCATAATTTTCTAATGATTGGGTCTAGAAGAGGAAGAGTACTAGGCGTGCTCCTGCTCTCCCATTTTGGAATCGCCCGGTGTGAAACACCATTTTCTTGCCTCCACTTTATGGCAGTGTTTCCATTCTTCTTTAGTAATTAAAGGATTCTTGTTTGTGTGTTTGTTTATTATGTAGATACAAGATGCCCATAATAGCCAGCAGCAGGCTTAGCTTATAAATTAGTAGACCCATGGCTGTTATCCTTTGGGGAACAATTCTATCCCCAGGCATTAGGATCCCCAAGATTTCTTGAGCTAAAAAGAGTAAAGATAAAAATTTTCAATGTACAGGGCCAGCCAGATAGCTCTGCAGAGCTTAGGCAGGGGCAGTGATCAGGGTTCAATCCTCAGTGTGCTGTTCTGGCCCCACCCCTGAGGCACACTGAGATAGTGATTGAGACTGGGAATGATGACATGCAACTGTAATCCCAGTTACAGGGAGGCTGAAAACAGGAGGGTCACTGTGAGTCAGATCTGGGTAGTGAGATCCTACAGATCCCCTACTAAAAAAAAAACAATAAAGCCGGGCGTGGTGGCGCAGGCCTGTAATCCCAGCACTCGGGAGGCTGAGGCAGGAGGATTGTTGTGAGTTCGAGACCAGCCTGAGCTACAAAGTGAGCTTAAGGCCAGCCTGAACTGCATAGTGAGACCCTGTCTCAAAAAAGACAAAAAAAAAAAAAAAAAAAAAAAAAAAAAAAAAAAAAA